>JAVYIG010017410.1:0-26359 GCA_035222895.1 Strongylocentrotus droebachiensis
AAGAAAACAAACTACATTCGTGAAATATTACCTTTCAATGTGAGCCATCATTTGGGTCGATTTATTTGCAAGATTACGCTGATAATGATTCTATAATATTATTATGTTATGCAGCAACTCGGTCCTCCTAGACTTCATAATACGTACGTTCTGAAGTTTAATCATGCCGTTTGTGAGCCTTCGCTTCGTTCTCATCTTGTCCACCGTCAGTTTACTGCAGACGGCATCTGCACTGAGTAAGAAATTGATTTTGTTTTAAACGTCTTGTATGAAGGACCATTTACTTTGTTTAAATTGTCCAGCCGAGCATGATTTGCAATATAATAATAATAATAATGATACAGTACAATAATAATATACAAGATTTGGAAGGCACAACATCCACTTGAAATTAAATCCTCATGCAAGGCGCACTAGTTAAAAATAAAAGGTTGAAATCATATAATCATAATACTAAAAACTCGGTTATTATCAATAATGCATATTACGTATTGCCTTGGTTTATTATATTTCCAACCTCGCCTCTTGTGCTTGTGTTTGTTCGAAGGGATAGATTCATTATTATTTTAACACACGATAGCCAATTTTTAAAACCAAGATTAAGGTTAGGCTGAAGTTCAAAATCAGGTTTAAAACATGACCTTTGACCCAGGGTTGCTTTTAAACTGAATTAGTAGACCCATGAATATATAGTTACATAGTCTATAGGAATCAATTAGGGATATATTTTTCTCACTTTTAAACACGTGTCTTCTTAACCCAGCCAATGGAGATTTACGGCTAGCCAACGGCAGCACCACCAAAGGGTGGGTAGAGATCTACTATGACTCTCGATGGAACACAATAGCTGATATTTGGACCGGCTATAATATCGCACAGATAGCATGTCGACAGCTTGGTTTACCCTTCACTGAAGCTTTACCATTCAAGGATGTTTCTACGGTCCCACCTCTTGATAACATTGGGGTCTTGTCTACGACTCCATTCTGTGACGGTGACGAGGCACGGCTTACAGACTGCCGGCAATTCGAGTGGACTTTCCCAACAACTTACTCGCATGACAATGATATTGGTGTCCATTGCAGAGGAGGTAAGAATCATTAGAATACAAATATTACACAGCAGTGATGGCATTAGAAATTTTACTAATGCCCGAACAAAATGATGTGTATTATTTGTTTTATAAGATTATGTTTTATTTGTTTTATAACATGATTTTACTAATGCTCGGTCATTATCATTTGCTAATTACCGGTCATTATCCAGTTAACGTGTTAGGCAAAATAAATGCCTGGTCACGTAAAAGCTCTGGTCACGTAAAAGCTCTCAACCAATCATTTGATTCGGATCCACGTCATCATCGTATAAAGATCAATATATTAAACAGCATTGCGTGAATAGTAAAAATTATAACAACAAAATTATCTACACCAACAACACCATAACAAAAACAACAACAATAACAACAGCAATGCAACCACAACACCACCACCACCACCACCACCACCACCATCACTACCACTACCAAAACTACAACAACACTACAACAACAAGAACACCACCACCATAACAACACCAACAACAGCAATTAATTATTATGATAATGATAGTAATAATGATGATGATGATGATGATGATGACGATGATTATGTCTCGTTTTTCAAGGGTAATCTCATCAGCATTCATTTATGAGGGTCCTGCGATCACATTAAATGATAACCTGATCCTCTGTCACAGCTTACTGAAGCTCTACCTGTTCATTTATTTTTTAGAAAGAGGACAAAATTACAAAATGTAAAAATTCACCCTTTGTGCCTCTATGAAGGTAACGTTAAAGAGATGGTTTATTGATTTCAAACTTGACTGAATTTGGTATCATTGCAATCGAAAAATTACACTGAGTAAAATCATTACATTTGTGTAACTTGTACATTCGAGCGAAATTTATAAAAGTTGATTGAACTTGACAAAAATCAACCCACTCAACGCCCCCAAAACATCGTAAGTCAGCTGATTTTTGAAGTGACATCACAATATGAACAGCGGGCCGCTCAGCTGAAATGATTGACGACGGTGCGAGATGCAGTTTGCGTGCTATTCACAGGTATTGCATTGACTCTCGAGTACCGTACCCATCTATACCTAACGCTGTTTACCTTCATCAAAATTCCATGGAAATATGGATATGGACGAAAACATACTTGAGTATACTCCAGAAGGCTCCTCCATGCATGGTTTTGGTTCTTAATCTGACGTTAGTCTAGATAAATGGTATATAACTTCCAAAAAGCGAGTGAATATATCGTCGATGTAGCGTTCACGTTTCCCGTAGCTGGTAGCTGTGCGTGCGTACTCTGTGCATGTACTATGTGTGCAATACACTGATCTCTATATGCGTGCATCACATTCTAGCGCAGCTTGCTAGCCAGCCTAGCCGTAGCCCGGCGCTCGAGCTAGCCGTGAATCGCGAACCGGACTGATCTGTTTCTCTCGGTTTATCAGGTCCTATACGACTTAATTTATCAAAAATGTAAATTAATCAGCCTAATCACACATTTTTGTAATGAATATCTGGACAATTCTATGTAAATTTGTCGCCTATTTTACTCCAAAAGAGTCGTTATAGGTCAGCATGCAAAATGTCCTTTGCCTTCCCAGATCAGACACATACACGCTTGAAGTGCCCTCAGAATATGTGATTATTTTTCCGATTTTTATGCTCAAATGTGACGGGAAAAATATAAAAATCAAACAAACATTTGTAGAAAGTATCATTTATTCAGTGTATCTCATTCAAAATGCCCAAAAAGAGGAAATATCACCACTGGCGGTAAATATACAAACAACGTTAACCATATCTGAAAATTGCAATGGGTATCCAACATTGTCCCGAATGTGTGATGTAGGTTGTTCATATTGTGACGTCATCGTATCGCATGTAAAATAACGCCGTCAATTCACTTAGTGAGTGGGTTCAGGAAAGGGTAACAAAATTGCATTTGATTTATTCCTCACAACAGTGAGGGCTTCAAAGTACTTTGCTCATTTTGTTAATGTTCTCAGCAATCTGTAGAGGCGTAATTTGCCTATTTTCCACATTTCAATGAACCATCTCTTTAATTTATGCAATTGTTAACTAGTCGTAATTGGAATAACATTGTACCTCTCTCTTCTACTCAGAATATATACCAACTGGTGAGCTTAGATTGGTAAATGGCTTAAACCAACTAAGTGGGCGTCTGGAAATCTACCAGGGAAACCGCTGGGAATCCATCTGTAGCGTTGGTTTCGGCGTGACTGAAGCAACCGTAGCATGTAATCAGCTTGGTCTTCTCAATTCATCTGATGTATTGGTTCACCCTGATGCTTACTTCGGCCAGGGGAACGAGGCGATGGACCTTATATTGCCCACTGCAATGGTGATGAGGAGCGATTGAATCGTGTCCTTCTTTCTATCGGTCTTTCGATTCTGAAAACTATGATGAGATCTTGTGTAGCCACACACAGGACGTAGGGATTTGTTGTCCATCCGAAACAAGGTAATTATTATATACTCACAATTCTAAATTTTGTGATTAGATGTATACTTGTTTCAAATATCTGGACAAAAATAACGGTATTGAGAGTTTGAAAAAGAAATATGTAATTGCTTCATTCACTTGGAAATTAAATTCTAGGGCTTTATGTACCAGAAGAGGCTCCATGATTAGACGTTCAGTTTTATCTTCAAATCAAGTCAATATTTACGTTCATGAGTGATGATTAAATCAACAACACTCATTACAACTGAACACGACTATTCCTCGCTCATTACATAGAAATAGTGCACATTACCTTGACTTTATATGCCAGAATATTATTCATATCTTTGTATTATGCTGTAGGGCTTCCTTGGTCAGCAGACCATCAACATTTATATTTTTGGGTCGATTGGAATTATCCTTCACATAGAAAACCGAATAAATAAACTAGTGGATGAATTGATCAATGTATAAATAAATAAATTTATAAATAAATAAACGTAGTGCTATTCATTATTCACTGAATTTACATATTTAAAATGTATTCTATATTATTATTTATTTTTTCTATTAACACTATTAAAATTTGCAAACATATATTTACCTGTGTAATATAAGCAACAGTACATGTAAATTTGATTGTGTGGCTTTCGTAGGAGGACGAACCAGTGAAAGTTATGTAATTTGAAAATTGAAAGTCTCGAGAGAAAACTACCATTCAATCTAATTCACAATGACAGAATGATATCAATCGAATATCAAATTCTATCTTTTTTGAAGTTATGTATGAATACATTCTTTTACAATTATTTACATACATGTAGTTTTCATGTACTTTCAAATATTTGTTTCTATATCTGTAATAATTATTATTAGCAGGACCCGTGGAAAATCCACGGGATTCTAGGAGAGGGCCGGGGGTGGGGGGTTAAATAGATAGAGGCCTATGTGCTATCGAAAATAAAATTAGATTATTTGTATATATAGACAATTTATATACTACACGCTGTTTGACTATGAATGGCGCACCGTAAAACAAACTGTCAGGTATGATATTGCTTCATTACTATTTATTTGCGTTATTATTCTTGTGATTTTAATGAAGTTTTCGTGAAAAGACTAAAAAGGCAGAAGCTTGGATTATGATTATGTTGGCATTGTTCACCAAATTTGTATAATTATTTTCAAAGTAAAGATTTTACGCGAACAATCGGACGGTTTATGCCAATATGTAGCAGTGTGTGTGTGACTGTGAGCGTAGAATCCAGTGAAAGATTTTTTTTCGGGGGCTCGATCCATATCAAGTTTTCGGGGGCTACTTTTTCTTGGGCTGCTTTTTCATTTATTCATTTAAGGATAACGTGTAGTAGCGTAGTGTTGCGTTAAAAAAGGCGTACTTTCGTCAGGTTTCTACGCCGAAAGTACGCGAACAAAAACGATCATGTTAAATTGTTTGCGTCCATCTTGCATACCCCTTCGCGTCCCCAAGGGTATAGTAACGTAGGCCAGGGTACTCTCAGCGTAGTTGGTATGCAACACTACGCAACTCTACTATGCACCCCACGCCAATTAGTGACCTGCCAGTGTCACAAATAAGGTATTAAAAATATGCTCATCTGACCGTAATTAAATGCCTAAAACCCCTGAGCTTTCGGGGGTTCAGCCCTTTGAACCCGTGGACCTCACACCTACACTCAACTCGATTCGAGCTACCTGACCCCCCCCCCCCCCCACACACACTTTGAAAAACGTTTTATATTGTTGTCTATCAGTATCATGTTTTTATTTTAAACGACCGGCTGATTTTCTAGTGAAAACTTTACTTTGAAAAATGATTATCGAAATTCAGTATACAACTATACATGGCCAGAATAATCACAATCTAAGCTCAGGTTTCATACCTCTATTCACGAAACCAGGCGCGGATCCAGGATTTCTTAGGGGAGGGGGCCCAACTTTCTTCATTTTTTTTTGCTCCCGAAATTTTGAAAATCGCGCCGACCGAAAAGTCGCTCAGTGGGGGGGGGGGGGGGGGGGGGGGGGGGGGGGGGGTAGTGAGCACATTTTTTTTTTTTTTTTTTTGGTCCTCGAAAATTTTTCAATTTGCACCCCCCCCCTTGAGGGTGCAACCCCCCAAAAAGGTAAAAATCACGTGATTTTACATGATTTTTTTTCTCAAGGGGGGGGGGGGGGGCCCGGGCCCCCCCCCCTGGATCCGCCACTGCACGAAACTATATTGAAATCGGGGCAAAATAGCAGTTTCAAAGTGTTGTTTAGCTTCGAATCCTCACACCATGCACAGGCCTAGCCTAGCTACTCCATGCTCACACACACTCAGTCACAGCTCCGACAACAACGGGGACAGCAGCGCTCAGCTGCAGTGGCAATACACTATACGTGTGTGGACTCAAAGCAGTTTGCAACTGAACTGTCAGTCACGTGAAAACTTTACTTTGAAAAATGATTATCAAAATCCAGTAAACATGGACAGAATAATACTTGTGTACCACCACAAATATTAGATATTTTGAAAAATTTGAGAAAACCGTTGAAAAAAACGAAATAACGCCTTTTACGTCGTATTTTAGCCAATGCCGATGTTGGATTTTTTGTTGGCATTTTCGTATTGCCTATATTACCCACAATTAGCCGGCTCATGTATTGTTATTTTTAATTAAATAATTATTTAACGGTCAGCGTGTTTTTTTGTAAGTGGAGCTGAATTGGTATGATCGTATTGGCTAAATTTCACACATTTTGGGGTCTAAAACTACCTTCATAGCAATTTTAGGTTCTAAAAGGGCACTATAAATGTCATAGATAAGAATAGGAGCAATAACCATGCACTTTGAAGGCATTTGCGGTCTGAAAACAGAACTCAACTATCCCTTTAACCATGTGTAAACTACCTCGGTTGGTTAATATGCGTGACATGAAGACTTAATCTGCCTTATTTCAATATTTATTACAGATGGATGTGCAGTTGCGAGTGAAGGATCCGTTGTTGGAGCCGTAGTAAGTTGTCTTGTCGTAGTCGGTATTATAGTTCTGCTTATCAGCTGTTGTTGTTACTGCTGCAAAAAGAAGAAAGCAAAGAAACAATATACAGCAGTGGTACAGAATCCAGCTCCTCAGCCGGTTGGTGGAGGTCAGCAGGTATCAATGACACCAGGCGGGAATACAGCACCACCAGTATACTACCATGGATCTACTCCAGCGTATCCAGCTGGGACTGTCGCTCCACCCAGTACTCAGTACCCTCCCACTGGTCAGGCCATGCCTCCACCTGTTCCTGTAGGTGGTAGTACCCCATACCCTCCACAGCCCTATCCGTACCCCTCTGGGCAAGTTCCTCCACCTGCAGCAGCTGGTAGTGCCCCATACCCTTCACAGCCCTATCCATACCCTGTTGGACAGGCTCCTCAACAAGCAGGTGCTTATCCTGCACCCAATCAATACCCCCCGCAACCAGCTGCACCTTATCCTCCGCAACCAGCTGCACCTTATCCCCCGCAACCAGCTGCACCTTATCCTCCACAGGAACAGCCGTATCCAACCAAAGGAGACCCTGGTCACCCCTTACCTCCTCATACAGGAGGCGGCATGCCGAGTGCACCCCCGATGGATACGAGCAGTGGACACGAGGTAGCTCCGAGTGCACCACCACCTGCCTATGAACATCTCATTGGATGACATGGATGAGGACTTGCTTCTAATATACCAGACAGCATCTATAGCACTGCAACGAAACGCAGTTTAGTGACTTCATTTGTTCTCAGTCGTTTCATTGTTATAACGCTATCAATAGTCATGATATGAATTATAATGTTATGCATTGCCATGACGCTTGTAAATTTCATTATGTGGTGTACAAATGTAATAGTGATAAGATGAGAATTCAAGACAAAAATGAGAGGAAAGTCGATAAAATTTGATTATCACGAATTCATGTGCATCAGTTCTGTGAATGCATTATAAAATGTAATTTTTTTCTTTTGTGAACTATATTTGAGAAGGGCGTGTGTGAGGGTAAGAGTTACAAGGTAAAGAATAAGTTAAAATATTGTACACGGTAAAGCAATTCGACGGATGTATTTTTCTCAGGATGGTCTTGAATCTTTTCTACCAGGTCATTCCTTTATTTAATGTTATTTATGTTTATGGTAAGCTAATTCAAGCAGACAAAACAAGAATATAACGTTCTTGAAAGATTGCGCAACGTTTGATAGCCACTGAGTTGTCCCCGCGGGGCCCGCCCCCATATTATGAAAATTTCATACTGGCTAAAGTAACTTCTGTCATGAAGGACATAACACACCAGTCATATTGTCTTTTTTTTCACATTTAACCGGTCTGGAATATGTTTGTGAGTACCAAGAACTCGTAGAACAAAATGCAGAACTTGATTAATTCACATTCACATATACAATGCACAAACAACAAGGAGCTCTCATTTGTAAACAATACATAATTTTTTTAATTTTGTTGAACCAATCTGGTTACACCTTTTTCTGGTAGTGTAACGTCTTTTGTTCTACTTTACTGTTGAAATTCGACCGTATTTTGCTATGTATTTCGCCATTTTTTCTTAAATGAAATTCTTTGAGTCTGCCCTTTGTCTCTCTTTTTTCCTCTTTCTTTCTCTCACTCTCTCTAGCTATTTCTCCCTTTTTTCGATCAGAGGAACTTGCGATATTGGTTTTGTAATTTATATCAGGTTGCTTTTTATGTATGAATGCATTCATAATGTGACTCTGAATAATATACTGTATGATGAGAGCTTGCTCAGTATACATTATCATGTTATGCCTATGTTTTATTATATTTGACATTAACACCAATGGGAAACATATTTCTGTATTATTATAAATGGACAATGAAACTTGAATCTTGAATCGACACGGATGCATATACACAAGTGAATTAATGAAGAACATACCTTCTTATGTTGTCTTGAAGATCATACAGATGTTTTGATAGTAGGTTCAGTAAGAAAGACTCTACATTAACCTATATGACCTCGAAAATTATCGTTTTCGCCAGGGATTCCTTTTCTGGTAGAATATTTATGATCTTCGATAACCCTTTCGACATATTCTTATTTTAAAAAAGAATGAAACGGGAAAATATACATATTGACGTAGAAAATAAGATCAAAGAATTTCCCAAGCAGATTGGGTATTTTGATTCGATTAATACGATGAAATAATATTACTTTATGCATGTACATGACAACTGGAGGTACGGTTACAAATTACAATGTTTTAATCTCGGGATTAATTTAGATGGCATCTTTACCTGACATAAAATTGCAACTTTGTTTTTATTATGCAATATACAATAAAAGAATTTGACGATTCGTGTAAGATCCACAATCATGCGGTCGTTCAGCCTTGAAACATACCGCACTTTCAGTTTATACAATTATGATATTTTACACGTGAACATTTTTACTATGCAAAGCACCTTTTAGTATCACTGCCAATTTATTTACACAAACTTGTACAAAAATAATGCTTTATGGAACTAATATTTTATCATTGCCCGAAGTGAGATGATCAAGGTACTCAAATATGATGATGCCTATAAGAAAGAAAAAGAAGATCAGAGACTCTCAGAACACGTAACCCACCTTTTACAGTTTTTCCTTTTTTACTTTGCGATACTTTTAACGAAAGTATTGAACATTAAATTTTTTATTAATATTTAAATTATGCGTTGTATGAATACATGTATTGTGCTTCACTTCTCCCTCGCCCCCCTCTCTCTCTCTCCCTCTCTCTATATCTGTGTTTCGCTGTATATATCTATTTCTTCCTTGATATAGGCCTACTATCTCTTTTATCGACATTTATTTACCTATTCATATCTCAAGATGCCTCTTATCAAGGCTTCACCTAATCATTTGGAGAAGTTTGGGTTATGAATATTATATGTACGTTATTATATATGCAACTGTATATTCTTTGTGTTTTTTATCAATAAAAATGTTATTCTGAAATTTGAGATTATTTAAAATGACGTTACACGATTTTTAAAAAAAGATGAAGAAAATGATTGAGAGACTGCCGGAGAGCAGGCGAGATAGAGATAGGGAGAGAGAGAGAATCAAGAAAGATAGAACCGGGTCATCCATTTCGAGTTCTATATGTATATTCTCTCTTTTATGATTAATGTTTCAAATGTCCATATACTTAAACAAAATCAATCGATCGAAGGAGAGAAATATGAAGAGGTAGTTAGAAAAGAAGAGATAGTGTAATTAAGATAAAGATTGAGCAGATTATACAGAAAGTATGAATGGAAAGGAGAGAGGGGAGAGGGAGTTGCTGTGAGTGAAAGAAAGGGGTAATCGGTTCACTGCCGAGCAAACCGAAACTTTGCAATGCGTTTTGAACAATGTCGTAAAAGTTATTTATTCGAATTTAAATAAAACCATATTAATTTTGGCCTTAACGTTTGTAGAATACACAGCCGAGTTGAGAGCCCATAGTAAATGAACAATTATTGTTTGTAAATTATTAGCTTCTTGATCACATTCTTTTCTATCTCTATTTCTTTTTCTTTCTGTCATTTTCACGTCGCTTTTAACTTAACAATGTTTAATTCTACCCGTTATTTTAAACTTGTTAACACCCCTATTTATATTTTTTGTTGCCTCAAACTTGAAAATATTCTTTGATCATCGTTTTACTTGAAATTTTCTTTTAACATTCATACTTTATTGTGATAACTATAGCATTTTATTCCTACGATGATATAGCCTAGTGCACGCTATAATCATTGCAGGAAGATTGGTAAAAACAAATGCTTTGTTCGTGAGACCTTTGCAGAAATACAAACAGATAATAAGTGTCGAAAATAATATCGCTAGTGATATTCGTTTGATAAGTGATCGAAAAAGAGAGAAAGATGGAGAGAAGGGCGTGGTGTGAGTCAAGGAAGAGAAAGAGAGAGAGAGAGAGAGAGAGAGAAAGAGAAAGAGAGAGAGAAGGGCGTGGTGTGAGTCAAGGAAGAGAAAGAGAGAGAGAGAGAGAGACAGAGTGAGAAAGAGAGAGAGAAGGGCGTGGTGTGAGTCAAGGAAGAAAGATATATATATAGAGGGAGAGACAGAGAGAGAGAGAGAGAGAAAGAGAGAGAGAGAGAGAGAGAAAGAGAAAGGGAGAGGCCAATAAGCTGTGCACATACGTATATTACACAAACACATACGCAGGCCAACAAGGCTTGTAAAAAATGTTGATAACTAACGCTGTTATCTATGTAAGATGTAAAACGAGTTTCAGCGTGCATGCTACTCATAGGCATGCTGTTTAAAGCAGCAAAGCCGTTTATCATAATACGGCGTTAAATAGGCAGATAGAGAGAGTGAGAGAGAGAGAGAGAGAGAGAGAGAGAGAGAGAGGGGGGGGGGGCGATCTTAAGAGTAATGGTAGATATACATTAGTTCAAGGCAGCGTTCGTTCATCTATAATTCACTCAATGTCTGTAGGCGTTCATCATGCATCAGCATCCAAGGCGTGGCTGATATTGGATAGTTGTGTGTAGTATGCTCGCCGCTGATGCCTTATGGATGCCCGGGTTCCGATGGTATGATGGTACAGCGAATCATACCAAAATGACGGTGCTTTTAACAATGTTCATCTGATTTTGGATTGTAGATGGTAAGAAATCTATTTATTAATATGATTATCAGTTTCATAAAAGAGACACGTTTGTGTGTAATATCCCACAACGAGAATTAAGCAAGCGTAGGGTATACAGACGTATAGACTCGCTTATACGTGTAGCGAATTTCATTACATTTCACTTGATGCAGTAAATACATCATTATTCACGTCTTTCATCTTAAAGGAAACCTCACCCCCGAGAAATAAATTTTGTTATTCTGAGAGATTTATTGTATTCTTGCCCATTAATCTAAAAGACTTCCTAACAAAGTGTATGAGAGAGGTGAAAAGCAAAATAATGTACAGTTTTTCAGCAAACATGGGCATCGCATCAAGTAAATGTAGGCCTATTCAAAATTTGCATAAATATGTTGGTGCTGTTCTGGCCTGAAGGTTTCGCATAAATGAAATAGATTTTTTAAGTGCTATAATTATGTATTTTTCATCAAGTATAATTTTTACCTTCTCAACTATCATTTTTCCTCATTGAAAAATAAAGGTTTTGTTATTGAATTAAAAAGTCTTTCCAACTAAAGCTTGGTACATGATACATGTACAACTTCGCCTGGTGCGTCCTATTTTAAAGAAAATGGCTGCGCTCATATCATGCTGAAAGGCATCACATCATGCTAAGAATATCTTCATTTATATATCTCTTGTACATTTTCGTAAGGTATATTATACATCAAAGGGCAGAAATGCATCTCATTTTTCAGAATATCTACACTTATTCTTGGGGTTTAGGTTTCCTTTAAAGGCACACTGTCCTACTTGTAGCTACTTGCTCCCTCTATATTGAAAACTTCCCAAATCGGTGCCTGTTGGTCCCCCATGATCCTCTTTTTCTTATGTTAAATGAGAGCTGAGTTAATGAGATAGCCACCTGTCACAGTGACCTCGATGGCTCTCTGGGTGGTCTAATCCCTTTTAGCTGCAGTAGTAAAGCCTCCCTTTAAGGGTGATATTATCCTGTCAGACAATAGCTAACTCTTCTTCTATTAATCTTCAAAGTATACTATTCATCCTATCACAAAGATGATGGAGGAGAGAGAGAGAGAGAGAGAGAGAGAGGGGGAGAGAGGGGGGGGGGGGGGCGAGGGGGTTGAGACAATGGGAGGGGGTGAAAGGAAGTAGGGAAATAGAGGGTTGCCAATACACTATCTCACTCATGTCAGTTGAAGTTAGCTCATTTTTAAACCAAATTGATTAAGGTCTGAGGATCCCAAGTAGAGGCAACATAAAATGTAAGTTTATACACGAAATGAAAGAAGAAGAACAAGAAGAAAAGAAAAAGAAAAAAATTGTTTTATCAATAAAAACCCTGCGAATAGAATCATTACATCAGCACAGTCAGTAAGATTTGTGTATCGTGTATGAATTTTTCGTTGTGTCGCCCCTTTGTTTTCTGCAGGAATTATTGATTGATGTCTTTGGCTGTAAGGGTTGATTACTATTCACTCGTTCTTCATCCGTGATTCGCCTGGTTAAAGTGTGAAAATGCAATCTTCATATCGTCTCCCTCTTCTCATCGTCTGCCTCATCACCTGCTTGGGAAGCAGTTTCGCTCAGAGTAAGCATCACCGTTATAATCTTAAATTTGAGGACAATGAGTCAACATTACTGCTCTCTATAGACTAACACCCACAAGTGACAAACCGCAATGCCCACCATCAGACATCTACCCCAGCAAATTACACACTGGGACAATGCCAAAAAATAAACGAGTTTTCCTTGCTAGCTGCCCTGGCAACCAGAAAAGTACTTATCCTAGGCGGGAGTCGCCTGAGGGTTTAGTTATCTGTAGATAGTTATTCCGGGGAAACTTTTAGATTTATTTGTCTGGCATACTTGTTTGAGGTTGTGGTCAAGGGGCAGTGTACTTGTCCTGATCATCTAATGTGCTTATGACTTCTGATGACAACAGCATCATAATTGATACTGTTCAACATACCTAAAATATTCATTAAAGAATGGGCCCTAAACTAGATATCATATGATAATATAAAATAATAATATTTAGATCAATTTACATAGCGCGGTTACTATAAAATGTACTTTGTATACTGTGCTGTGATGAAACAAAAAAGAAGAACTCCGAACAGTGCTACTTTACGGACACGTAATCATAAACTTTTCGCAACCTTCCGAAAACAAGTGTGTCTTCAACAAAGCCTATAGATATCACAATTCTTCTGTGTTGTAATTACGCGATCCAGCCGGCTCTAATGGTGTACTTTCGTGACTGTTTAATGCCACCACGTCAGTTTTAAGTACAAAACCTCTCTCTTCCCCCAATCATTATCTTTTAAAAAAGAGGAAAGAATTATAACAACAAGTAATATATCAAGTACCTTCTCCCATAATGCACCCAGAAATTATTGATCCTGGCAAATTTGTATGACTGTATTAATATTCTCAGCATAAACAATTCTTCAACAGGGTAAGGGTAGTACACGTACCCCAAAACCCACATCATACACACATACTATGAAATGTCTTATAGCGAGGATTCTGCACTCATTCGAACATTATTCATGTTCACCATTTATATAGGTGAAGGTGATTTGCGGCTTTCTAACGGCACGACCTACTATGGACGTTTAGAGATTTATTACAACTCCACTTGGTTCACGATATCTAACAAAACCGCGGGAGCCAGTGTTCCTCGAGTGGCCTGTCGTGAGTTGGGTTTACCCTTCACTGAGGCTGAGTTTGTACGTGATAAAAGCATGATCTTCACACCGGCTGACTCGGAGTATGTTCTGGTGACAAGGATCACCTGTGACGGGGACGAGGTCCGACTCACTGAATGCTATCAGTTCGATTGGATATTCGTGCATTTTTACACGCATAAAGAAGACCTTGCCATCGTTTGCAAAGGAGGTGGGGCTTATTATAAATATACATTAATTTTTGTTTTAATCCGTCAAAGTTAATCCAGAGTCCCCCGAATGATAGGAAGTCTCCTTGACGAGCATGTTTTTTAATTTGGTAAAATTTTGATCGGCCCTTGGTCTGATTATGGCATATAAATCAATAAGAATTTTACTTATATCCACTTAAACATGCATGTACCATTCAATCTTATAATGTTATGACACATGTTAAATTTTCCAGATATCGAGTGAATCGTCTTGTACAGGTATAAGCCCTATATGAACTTGTTCCTATTCGAAGCTATGTCCCTATCATGATGTATCTGATAACCATAATTATAAAGGCGATTTCTGCATCAGTCATTTTAATCTCAGCCAGAATGATCGGATTCACGAAGTTTAAAATACAATCTTCCAAATATCGTAAGTATATGCTGAGGAATCACATCTCTTTCTCCTCTTCTTTCTCCTCCATAGAGATCATCCCGACGGGTGAGCTCAGGTTAGCTGGTGGTTCAGACCGACTTAGAGGGCGCCTTGAAATTTACTCGGGGACTTCTCGTGGTTGGTCCCCGTTCTGTAGCATAGGATTCGGTGTGAACGAAGCAGCCGTAGCTTGCCG
Organism: Strongylocentrotus droebachiensis; assembly: GCA_035222895.1. Classification (NCBI taxonomy): domain Eukaryota; kingdom Metazoa; phylum Echinodermata; class Echinoidea; order Camarodonta; family Strongylocentrotidae; genus Strongylocentrotus; species Strongylocentrotus droebachiensis. Next base: position 14,687 of record JAVYIG010017410.1, read on the forward strand.
TCAACTCGGACTCAATACATCCCAACCATACATCTATGGCTATGACTATTTCGGCTCAGCGCTGGATTACCTCAGTGGACAGCACTACACTGCCAATTGTACTGGTGACGAGGATCGTATTGACGGCTGTGATGACCTCTATCTCTCACATCTAAGCAATGATCCAGATGAAAGACAATGTAGACAGGATGATGTTCTTATCATCTGCTGCTCCATACAACCAGGTAATCATCTTCTCACATTGTCATGGAGAACATTATCAATTAGTAATCAATGTAAAATAGTCTCTCTTTTCATTTTCAAAAAGTAAGACCATAAACAGCTAGGTCTCCAAAATGTGCATCAATAAGTGATTAGAGAGAAATGACTCTAAAAACATACTGCTTAAGAACTCAGGTTACAATGTATTACTGGATATATTTATGTGTACTTTCTATTTCACGGCTTTAAACCATGAATTGTATATCTGATTTCTTGTCAAAATTACTGTTATGTTGGAAATGAAAAATAAAACTGAAACTGAAACTGAAACTGATATACAGTAAAGATGATACCTCTCCTGGGCCTAACTCCGTTTTCTTCTATTTTCTATGAGAACTATGAACAAGCAAGTATGTATTGTACATTGACCATCCATATATTGCTACTGAGATTTACAAAATATATATATTAGGAGTATGAAGTATTTGATCATGTTGATTTAGTTGCATGATCATAGCGTCACTAATTGAATAGTCAGAACTAATTCTATCTTTCACAGATGTAACTTCTCAGTGTTCGTCCGGCCTCCAATTGCGTATCAAACAACGTTACATTTATTGTTTTCATCAATTGTTGCTTTGTTGTCATAGAAACCTGTGATCAGCCCGCATCACCAGTGAGCAATGCTGAAGTTGCAGGCGGTCTTATAGCAGTTATACTCGTTGTCACAGCAATATGCGCTGGCTGTTACATCACCTGCAGGGGATGGTGTAAGAAGAAACCCAAACCTCCACAGCATTACACAGCTGTATCACAGGGGACTGAGGGTGCAGATCAAAACCAGTTTCCGATGACATCGTCTGGAGATTCTAAATTACCCGGCTACGTTCATAGCCATTCGACTGCCGAGACACCTGCTTTGTCCAGTACTAACCCATTTGGTGTACCTCCACCTGCACCTGCTGGTAGTGCTCCATACCCAACACAACCCTATCCATATCCAGCTGGACAGGTTTCTCCACCAACAGGTGCTTATCCTGCACCTTCTCAACCAGGTTACAATCCCACCGCTGCCACCAATCAATATCCCCCGCAACCAGCTGCACCTTATACATCCATGGCATCACCTTACGGCGCTCCTTACCAGCATCCAACGGGTGCCTCAGCTGTATAGAATGCTTACAACCTGACAATGGGTCATTGGGTCAAGTTCCATTGGAGAGTATCCACCAAGCTATTAAAAGGGAGTACAATTTAAGCATCAAGTAACCACTAATGCTAGATGAAATTATTATGAGCACTTACTTTCACTGATGATTACATATAGTCACCAAGGGCATCTCAGAGCTGCACATGCTAAAATGTGGTGATTTTTGTAAAATTTGGCACTTTTAACTCCCATCGGCGATCATGTCATTTTGTTAGGATACATTGATTAGGATCTATTAAAGGACTTCCTCCCTTTCACAAGTGATCATAATTTATGCACACAGAGGAGGCGCTCCCGGAAAGGGGGGGGGGGGGTGGGGGGGGGGTAAAGTGCCCAACCCCACTTTTTCAAGTACCCCAAAAGTGCCCCTATTAACATAGAAAAAGCGCCCCTTCACCTCTGATAATTGCCCTGTTCAAATCTGAGAGGTTCCCCTTTTGCTTTGTAAAAAGTGCCCCTTCCCCATTTAATAACTTCCCCTTTTTAACTCGGATAAGCGCACCTTATATTTTCACATGTGTCCCCTTTCCTTTTTAATAAGTGCCCCTTTCCCTTCTCATAAGTGGCCCTTTTCATCTATGAAAATAGTTCCTTTTCATTCTCATAAGTACCCCTTTTCATCTCTTGTAAATGACCCTATTCAATTCTGAGAGATAATCGTTTTATTCTGACACGTCCCCCTTTTCCTTCCTAATAAATGCTCTTTTTCCTTCTTATAAAATGTTAAAATGTGCCTCTTTTTCTTTTCAATAAGAGCCACTTCCCCTTCTTATAAGAGCTCCCTTTCACCTCCGATAAATGTCCCGTCACTCCCTATTAAAATCTGATCGGTGCCCCTTTTCTTTCAACAAATACACTTTTCCCTTTCATTTGTGCCTCTTTTTCATTCTCATAAGTGCCTCTTTTCATGTATGGTCAGTGCCCTTTTTGTTGGTGCCCCCCCCCCCACTTTGGAAGTCGCTCTGCCGCCTCTGTATGCACGTCAGAAAAGTACAAAGCCACTATGCCGATCATTATTGGTAGTTCGTGCATAATATAATCTATAAAATATGTCTGTTATTTCAAGTTTATTTTCCCTTATGGATGTATAATGATTTTAAGATCCGATCCAACACCAAAATATGAAAGGAGGAATAAATGAACTTATGAGAGATTAAGCCCTTTCAAGTTATTGATAACTAAAATTGTGATTATAATTGAACGTCACAATTACTTTCAATTGATATGCGTAATAATATTGTGATCACTCATTTAGAGTTTGCCTGTCTTTTTCTGAAATGAAATAATCATATATCATTTCGAACGCCCTTAGTATATACGCCACATTCTAATATATGCTTCAAGAAAGAACTTAATATGATAATTCAGTGGCGGATCCAGGGGGGGTTGGGGGGTTGCAACCCCCCCCCCCCTTGGGCGGCCCCCCCCCCAAAAAAAAAAAAAAAAGGAAAAAAAAAAAAAAGGAAGAAAAAAAAGAAAGAAAAAAGAACGCACGCTGGAGAGAAACCCTTTCAAGTGCAAATATTGTGAGAAGATATTTAACTCATCTGGTAACTTAACCAAACACATGATAACTCTGGATATAACTATGTATTAAACTGTTACTTGATTTAAAAAGACGTTATCATGCACTGCTTTTTATGGTCTCCATTGTGTTAATAGATGCCAGGAAAACATCACTTACGGTGTTCAAATAAACACCCCCCAAAAAATCGGCTCGCCGCTTCGCGGCTCGTGGACGATGCTCCGCATCGTCATTATTTTGGTCAAACCCCCCCCTTAGCAAAAAGCTAGATCCGCCCCTGTAATTAAATTTAAATGTGCGGCTTAAGTAACCAGAATTGTGGATATGAAATGCATGCGTCAATACATAACATGTGATAACAACAAAATAATCGTATATTTGTGTCTGAATATGATATACACGATATGATATACACAGTTGATTAGAAAAGTCATTATAGCTTGTGCACAGTATGTGATGTAATCTTTAATCTTTTATACTTTTATACTTTGAACTGTTCTGTATAATATTTTGTCATTTTAAATGCATAAATGTGTTTAAGAACATTTGTATGCGTGTGTGGCAATGACAGTTCTCTGGGATTATGATATACGAGTCGAAACGCCATGCAGAAAGTGACTACATGTAGTGATGGAGGATCTTAATTGACAAAAAAAATAAGGCGAGTCTTTTTTTCTTGTTCATAACCCAGTGGCGGATCCAAGGGGGGGGGGGGGCCGAAACGGCCGCCCCCCCCCTATTGGCGGCGCCATAAAAAAGAGAGGGAAAAAAGAGGAAGAAAGAAGAGGAAAAAAAGAAAGGGGAAGAGAAAAAAAAAGAGAAAAGAAAGAAGAGAAAAAGAGAGTGAGAGAGAGAGAGAGAGAAATAAGAGAGAAGCCGGGTGAGAAAGGAAGAAAGACAAGAAAATGGCACTAAGTGACAGTAACGACGAAAACGGGAAAAACTTAGGGTGGGGGGGGGGGGGGGGAGGATGTGCGTGTGAAATGTACGCGCATCGAGGGGGATGACTGACCATATTCTAAATTTTAGGTTGTGCAAAACTGAGTCGGATTTCAGCTTATTTTCAAAAAATTGTAAGCATGCTCGTTTATTTTAAAGGGATAGTTGAGTTTTGTTTTCAGACCGCAAATGCCTTCAAAGTGCATGGTCTTATTCTTATCTATGACATTTCTAGTGCCCTTTTAGACCCCCAAAATGTGTGAAATTTACCCAATACGAGACCAATGCAGCTCCACTTTTAAAAAAAATACGGTGACCGTTTAGTCATTATTTAATTAAAAATAACAATACATGGGACAGCTGGTTGTGCGTAAACCAACACGCTGCCAATCTTCGATCTATTGCGTGCGATGTACATGAATGCAGTAGTGTACGCAGGATTTTTTTCTTCGAGAGAAGGGTTTTAAAATTTGAAAATCGCCCTGAAGATTTCGCAACGACTCAGCCAGCCGCTGAATAAGCGGGGGGGGGGGGGGGGGGGGGTGTGTAAGAGCACATATTTTTATTGGACAATCATGTCAGTCGATATTTCGTTCAGTAGGGGGGGGGGGTAAGGTCACCTTTTTTTTGGTCACCCTTTAGCACCAAAAGTACTTTGAGGGGGGGGGGGGGGTTAACCCCCCCCCCCGCGAACGCGCCTAGTTGGGCAAAGTGTTGGACAAATATTGCCCAACTTTTTTACAGTGTAGCTCACTCCGTACTAACCCCCCGTCACTCGTTTTGCTTTGTTCTTGGTGCATGGCTGTGTTGAAGCTGGTTCTCTACATTGTGGTTTTGATATTGTAAAGTATGATGTTCATAGGTCTTCGTATTAAATGGAAGTTTGTTCTCTTCCTTGTGGTCTGGGTATTGAGCGTATGTTTAACATTGTATAAAGTGAGCGTTTCAGATAGAATACGGTCTCGCCCTGGTCAATGGTCTAGGACACAGACTAAAGAGGACAGAAATGGTATGTACATTTAGCAAAATCACAATGGTTAATACAGTAAGGAAGTTTGTTTCGTACTCCTGCTCCTGCTTATTAATTTTAAATCTGAACTGTCTGGGACTATAATTTGTTCGGGGAATTTCGATATGCCTGGCTCAGTGGCGTATTATCGGGGGGAGGGGGCACACAATACTACGATAGGACCGAGGTCCATTTCAGATTTAGGAGTATCTAAAAAAAAAAAATATAAAAACATTGTTTTCTAGAAACTTACATTTTGTGGATGTTGTATAAAACTTATAAGCGAGTAGGTAGGACCATCGTTCGTTAAGCTATTTTCCCTTTTTTTAATCGTCACTTACCAATGATTTATTTCACTCCACACCGCCTTCATGAACAGACCTGTCCAACTTAGATCCATCCGTAAAATAGTCGTGATCAATATAAATATTTTATAGAAGTTTGAATTTGAAGTTTATTTGTTCCACATTTACATAAAAAAACAGTTCAAATTTTTTCTATTTTATTCAAATCAAGTATAATGTACGGAAAAAAGGTACGACGTTTCGAAATATATAGATACGATGGGCAAGGTAAAAACAATGTAAAATGTGGGGAGCCTAAATAAAAAGCATAGCTTGTATGTGAATAGGCCCCCGCACTGAGTAACACAATAGTATGTCTGAATGTAAAAGGTATTATAGGAGGCGAAAACAGAATAGTGTAGTTGTAAATTTTTCTGCCTTATGACAGGTACAGGTACAGAAGCACCCAAAGAGGTGTGATTTTACCAATTACGTATAAGTACAACAAAATGAATCAATCATAAAATTCCATTTGAAGAAACAAATACATGAAGGCAGGAATTTAATGACATTGTCCACTAAAAACTCAAATGCGGGTGAAACCCGATCTCTCGAAAACCAGACTCTTAATAAAGGATGTTATAACCAAATCAGACCGTATGAAAAGTTCGAGTTCTGGGAAATAAGATCGGGAAAAAGCCCCGCAAGGCCCGTGTAATCATTTTGAACGCGACCAGGCATAGCCCTTGAGAGAGTGGATTGTCGTTAAATTCCCGCTACTAACTGTGTAAAGATAATCGAAAACATGAAAAGTCACTGACCCCTTTTGGTGGAGTATGGGGATGGATGGTGGGGAAAATTTGTTAAGTGTGACAACTTCGAAATACCATGGACTGAATGAGGTATTATCGTCCAAATTGGGGAGAGGAAAGAGGAGGAAAGTTGAGAGCTGACCGCATGTTTACATTACGGCGACTGGTTTCTTCCCCGCCCAAGGTTTATTGCATCATCGGATTACATTCCTAGCCTCCTCTCCCCATAAATAAAACTTTGTCCCAGGTAGCTGTCAATAAACTATTTTAACTTCCTCTGCGCTGGTTAAAATTCATTATTGTTCTATCCACCTGGAACAAGGAATAAGGACATAGAAAACTAGTTTTGCAATTGGCCAATTATTTAAATCAACGTAGTTCTCTGGCCTGAGACACGTAGCGTTCACCTAATAAAATAAAACCAAATCGACGCAGTTCTCTGGGCTGAGACACGTAGCGTTCACATAATAAAATAAAACCAAATCAACGCAGTTCTCTGGCCTGAGACACGTAGCGTTCACATAATAAAAACAAATCAACGCAGTTCTCTGACCTGAGACACGTAGCGTTACATAATAAAATAATCCCAAATCAACGCAGTTCTCTGGCCTGAGACACGTAGCGTTCACATAATAAAAACAAATCAACGCAGTTCTCTGACCTGAGACACGTAGCGTTACATAATAAAATAATCCCAAATCAACGCAGTTCTCTGGCCTGAGACACGTAGCGTTCACATAAACACTTTATTGCCTACAACTGAGGATAACTAAATCAAAGGCCTTAATGTGACTTCCGGACCGCATGACCGTTACCAAAATCGCGGAAAAAGGGGTAAATTTCAAGCGATGTCCGCGGACAAAATATTCCTCGAAATATAGAAAAAAGGGGTGCACAGGTGTCCTCGAAATTAATAAATAGGGGTCAGGAAAAGGGAAAAAGAGAAAACCGGGAAGAAAAATTCTCGGAGCCGAGTCTTGTCCTTGAAATATGGTAAAATAGGGGTAAATTTGCGAAAGTGTCCTTACAATCTTATAAATAGGGGTATTCCAAAGTACGATTTTGTCCTTGTTTTGACGTAAAAAAGGGGGTTAAATATCACAAAATGTCCTTGAAATTGACCGCAATAGGGGGGTATTTGCATTTGTGGTAACGGTCATATGCGTCACCCTCTGCAGAGGAGTGACCCCACCGGGCTTAATGGTCCTCCTCAGCCTACAAACCAAGTGTAAACAGGGTGCAAACAATACTAATTGCATTAAAATTTCCCATCATTGGCTCGAAGCCTGTTCTCTTGCAAACTGGTATGTTCGACATGTGCAAATTAAAGATAATTCCGCGGTTTGGCGGTCAAAATTGTAAATTTTTCTGCCACACGAGACGTGGCTGCTCAGACATGGATCGCCGCCACACCGAAATCGGATGGTATGGACAAATCTCATCCTTTGCACAATTGCGAAAGGTACTATGAACGTAACAGACAACATTATGTACAATCATTCCTACTTCAGATCAATACAGATCTGAAATTAACCTGTACTGACGAATGTTCGAAGATCAGTAGGGAGGAATTGAACGTCTGTATTCCCCAGAAACACCTCGTAAATGTCCGAAATGAATAATGAAGTAAGTACCCTTGCCAGAAAGGTGCATACGGTGCGAAACGACCAGTCCTCCAAATCGGCGAATTATAGACCGCACAACTTGTTATTAACCCAGCTGTCTCTGACTGGTTTCATGTCTGTCGGCGGGTAGATGGATACCGGCCGCTTGCACCATGAAATCCCCCAGGGCCCAGATGGTGCCTCGTATGGATGTAGAATCCCTTGTCTGGCTCGATAAATCTGTAGACTCTGCAGATTCAAATAATGGAGAAAAGGGAGAACCCGCAGACAGTAACATGTTCTACATAATATTACCATAAACAAAATGTCTTTTGCAATGTGTGTTATTCTTCGGAATAAACCACCCTAATTCCGTGCAATCAAAATTTAGTTACGAGTATATTATGCATTGGGTTTGGTCTGATCGCCCATCACCCTACCAGTTTAAATCAAAACGTGACAAAATTAAGCTGAAAAAGTCAACGTACTGACTAATTATAACACCCCGAAGTTTTCAAACTTCACCTGCCGGTAATCTGATATAACCCCGGTATGCCCCAGATACCCATCTCCCCATTTTTTGAATGTGGGAGTCTGAAAAGCCCGCCATAGCAGCGGACGTAGCAGCTCCTATTCGGAATGAATGGGCCGTGTAATAGTGAGCTGGTAAACCTAAGAATGAAACACTTTTATGTAGCACCCTGTTGAAAGCTTGCCGGGTTAGGGGAGAACCATCAAATTGCCTAAAAAATGCAAACCCCTGGTCAATACCGGGAGTGGGAACGCATTGAGGACGGGCTTCCAAATACCCAACAATTGCTTTAACGGGGCACAATGACCCACTTTCCGGAAGCACGATGACGCACCCCCTACCCCGCTGATCCGTTTTGGAAGACCGAATTCTAACACTAACTTTGCGCTGTGGGGGATTCCCCGGACGATTACGTCCGCCTCAAACAGGGGGATGGATCTACCCTGAGAGTGAATTCACCAATGCGTAAAAACCCGAAAAACGCTAATAAAAAGGTTGCAGTGAAAAGTTTAGTATGATAGGACGTTTGGCATACTAATGGCAGTGTTGCGATTAATTTATGTAATAAGGGCATAGTAATGGGGCAGCGCACGTCAAGGCGAGCATGACGCCTACGGCAGCCTTCAACTAATCGCTTTATTGGAAAATTCTGAGTTATATCTTCCCTATTATGACTGCGCTCATGAAATGACAGAGCTGAGATATATGTAGAGATAGTGTTTGCCGAATAATTGGACCAGCTCATGTAAGAAATGAAAAGAGCAACCTGCTCGATAGTTGGTGGAGTAGAGGCATTACAATTATAATTACTCCGAAACAGCTGAAAAGCCTGCCATGCCGTGTGATAAGTGCGCATAGTGTTCTGAGCTCTGAAGAGCTTAACAAGACGGCACGCTCCCGACTAAGCTGCTCCAGAGAGGGGTAGGAATGGGGGTCCCTTGTTGCTCGGCATTGGGGGCCAGATGTCGAAAACGGGTCATCTGAAAGCGGGACAGAGAATCGGCAATTTCATTGGTATGGCCTGGAACGTACATTGCCTTAAACCAAATGTTCCACCTTAAACACAGTACTACGAAGTGGCGAATGAGCCGCATAATTATCTTGCAATTAGACGATTGCTTGTTAATGACGGCAACTACCGATTGATTATCAGACCAGAAAGTTACTCTCTTCCCATTTAACCGATCTCCCCATAAGTGAACGCCTACAACTATTGGGAAGCAGTTCTAGAACGGCAATGGAGAAATTAGCCTCCCGGACGTATTCCGGCCACTTAGCTTGAGCCCAGCATCCCTCGAAATAAATGCCCAGCCCAATGCTTGCCGCTGCGTCTGTATAGAATTGAAGGCAATTATTATCCCGCCAAACATTGTCAGCAAACATAACGGTCCCATTAAAATGCTCTAAGAATGCTTCCCATGCTGCCAGGTCAGCCTTAGCCCCACTGGTAAGCCTTATGCGATGATGGGGCTGACTTACCCCTCTAGTCATGTCTATCAGCCGCCTGAGAAAGGCCCTACCTGGGCCAACCGCCTTACATACAAATTGAGTGACCCAATTAACGATTGTAGCTGGCGCAGTGTCAGCTTAGACTTCGTGGAAAAGCTGCGAATCATGCAACATAGCGCTTCTAATTTATCAGCTGGAACTTTTACCTGACATAGCCTTGTATCAATCTCTAGACCCAAATATGTAATTACTCTCGTAGGGCTTCGGTTTTCTCCAGCGCTAAGGGCACACCGAAATCTTTGCACATATTTTGGAAGCAGAGCATGATGCGCTGGCATTCCTCGAATGAGGAAGCAGCAAAGAAGAAATCATCTAAGTAATGCAGCACTTGTTCAGTAACAGCTATGCGCCGACAACAATCCTCGAGAAAGGAACTAAAGCGCTCAAACATTGCGCACGAAATCGCGCAACCCATGGGCATGCACCTATCATAATAGAATTTTCCATCAATGCACATACCGAGCAAATCAAAATCAACTGGATGCACGGGCAGTAATCTAAAGGCAGACTTGATGTCAGCTTTCCCCATAAAAGACTTAAGACCAAGTTTAACAATCATGTCCACCGCTTCGTCGAAACTAGTGTAAGAAACGTTGCACTCATCCTTATCTATGCTATCATTTACAGAGGAGCCGCGAGGGGAGGATAAGTGTTGTATTAATCGAAATTCGCCTGGTGTTCGTTTTGGAACAACCCCGATGGGGGAACAACGAAAATTCGGAAATGGAATTGAAGTAAAGGGGCCTACGATTCTGCCGAGTAGCACCTCCTTTTCTATCTTTTGCATAATGATTTGAGGATGAAGAATTGCAGACTTGAGATTCTTACAACTCATTTGTACACGGGTGCCTTTAAAACTCAGAGAAAAAGCCGTACGTAAATCCCGAAATTAGACGTTTTGCGTCAGACTGATTGGTGTAAGAATGAAGAAAGGGTAGCATGGGCTTTAGCCTAATTGGGGTTGGGGCTAGAGCTCGGTTTGTTAGCTGCAGGTTGGGGGCGGTTGCAGGCAAAGGAGCCATGGGACGTATTTCCGCATCTATCGCATTTGTGCGCATATCTGCAGCCTCGCCCCCTACCGCACCGGCCGGAGGCGTTGAATGCGAAACAAACTTGGGCCCGCGGACTCGCGGTTGCGCTACCGTATCCGTCCCGATTAAGTGCTGAGCGCCCATTGCGGCGGGGGCCTGATAGTTGCTGTCTTGGCCGTTGAGCTCCGCGAAATTGAGATTGCCTCCCGCTGAAGGGACGAAAATTCTCCCTGCTGTCCGGCCGCGCGTAGGCAGTGGCGACTAGTAGCCACAGCTCCGCGTCTACTACAGCCCATGAACGCTCCGGCTGCCGCGCTTGCCTCAGGCGGAACTGTAGGTCGTAGTCGCACCAATTATAGCCGCAGCTAGCGGCAGTGCGCACAATCACTATAAGTAATACGCTAAGGCTCCGCGGGGGGCGCGACGTCTCCGCCGGCCTTTGTAGTCTATTGTTTTTTAATGAGATCGCCGACCCAAGTTGGTGCAGCTATCTCCTCCTGAACCCTCCCCTCGGGGTACCGGTGACCGGTGCCAGCGTCCGCGGGAGAGTCAACTCTGTGGAATTGGCTATACTCCGCCCGTGGTCCTCCTCCGTGTCGACGTCCAGGGCGAAAACAGACGCGACATGCATAATGCAGGATATGCATGACGACAGAGATACCTCATGGATATTCAACATAACATCCTTAGACACACGACCGATGACTATCCACTCACATTAAGTTGCGTATTAAATGCACGCTGAATGGGTACGACTTACCCCGTGTTAGGTATCTTTCTATAGGATGTGCTTTGCATGTAGTAGCTGCACAAGAGATGAACGGGGCTTCCCGTCGACGTCCAAACTTAGAGACCTATTTCCATCATGATTGCCGCGATTTTTATATAGTTTTCGTGAATGGAGGTATGAAATCAAAGCTTATTTTGTGATTATTACGGCCATGTATACTCAAGTTTGATTATCATTTTCTAAAGGAAAGTTTTCACAAGAAAACCAATGGACTGACAGTTCAGTCG
>JAVYIG010017411.1:0-26356 GCA_035222895.1 Strongylocentrotus droebachiensis
TGCCTTTCTCCTTTGGTTATAAACTTATAATCAAGTTTATATGAACATGAAATAGGAGAGTTGCAAGATTTACAACATTGATTTATTTTTATATATTTTTATTCTGGCTTTGTAGATGTAGCTACAGGTCCATAATACGTTTTCCGATAGCTATGTTCCCATTTCTATCAATTTCATATTTACATTTACTTTGATTAACTCAATATTATATATTGTCTAAAACTGTGCAAAGATACCACTTTTGTGTAAAAACATATTTTTGCTTATTATTAAGTATTTGATAAACTGGATTATTACAGAGAAAGAAGGGGGTATTTACCAAAGTCATAAGCAGTTTACTGATGGTATGTAACAGTCAGCAGGGGTCGTGTAGGCATACAATATGTGCACCATCTCCACTCTCTTTGGAGTTAAAGTTGTGGAATTTTGGCAGAACAATTTTTTTACAGACGTGGGAATAATAATGTACATGTACCTGGTACCCGGCCATTTTCAAAACCTCTCCCCTTTTTTCTCTCACTTTTCATTCTTTTACAGTTTTTTTTTTTTTGTTGGGGGGGGGGGGGGGGGGTTTCGAGAAAAACTCATGAAATCAATAGATTAAGGCTAATTTGGCATGTCAGTTCAAGAAGAAAAGAACGGGATAGAGAGCATATACATGTAGATATAAATAAATATACCACATGTATTTTAAGAATGAGGTGAAACATAAAATGACCCAAAAACAAAGAAATAACAACAAAAATCATGCTTTTAAAAAAGAAGGGGAAAAAGCATCTTCTCCATGCAAATTTAAGAAGGTGTGTAAATACCACTTGGTTAATACTAAGCTTTTTTCTATTGTTGCTTTGCAAGCCTCGTCAATAGAGTGTGCTCTTACACTGAGGAGAGGTTTAGAAATCCACTCTGCTATGAATGGTGCATGAGCAGTACTGTATAAACCACACAGTGACCTATTGAACCGAGCCATCTCCACGCAACTGCAAACAATTGAGTGCTCCCCTGTAATTTTATAGCCTCAAAGCTAGCTGACTTAGAATATATACCTCTCCATAAGCTGCACGAGCTGAATATGGCTTGAATTTGGCCATTTTGAATTTCTCTTGGCTCTTTTTTGTCATTTTGAAAAATGGTGGATAAAAAGTCTTATGAGCAGTTGGATAAGATTCAGGAATTGGTGAAGCTTGTGATAAACCATGTAGATCCAGACGTACCACATCGTCCTGCTCAGGTAATAGATGTTTATCTTTTTCCTGGTATGTGCGGTGAGGTTGGTTTGTGTACACTGTACACTCATTGGAGTATTTGAGGTTGTATGTGAACATTCCAGTAACTCATACAGGAATGTATTGCCTTTATATTCTACTTGTATATTTGTATGTTTGTGTGATGTGTATGAAGAAAGGAAAAGAGTGTAAGATATTAAAAGACTGAAAGGTTGTATATATCATTACATGTACGGTATATTGTCATTATACCATAATATATAACTGCAATTATGGTAATCTACATTGACAGGAATATTAATTGTATACAGTGTATGTACATTACATGTATTCATGACCAACTGATTTCATATCAATTACAATTTTGGTCCACAAGTGTTGTTGTTGTTTTGTATATACATGTATGCATGTCACCCAGGGAGATGAGAGCTTCTCCCTGTGTCACCACATCATTTTTTTTAGACAGTGTACATATTATACATTTTATACACTGTAATTACGCTAATAGCAGATCAGGGTGTAACGTAATGTCAGTTGTAAGAGCATATGAGTGAACACCCTTCTGGCACTGATGGGCCGACACTCAAATTTCTCAACATTTAAATGTTCTAAAAGGTTTTAAAATTGAAATAAAACGCTTCTTCTCTCCCTCTCTCTCTATCTACTTGATATATATATGTTGTGTTCTCACCCTCTCACTCACTCTCTCACTCACTCTCTCACTCTCTCTCTCTCTCTCTCTCTCCCACTCTCTCTTTCTCTCTCTTGATAATAAGTATTCCTACCCCTTTTCCCCCCAAAAATACTCTTCCCAATTATACATTTGTTTAATGCCCGGCTGTACTAGTTTGGCCAGGAGGAATTAGACCACCCAGTGTGGTGACTGACAGGTGGCTATCTCACCAACTGAGCTCTCAATAAACATAAGAAAAAGAGGATCATGGGGGACGAACGGGCCCCGCTTAGGCATTGTTTTCTATATAGAGGGAGCAAGTAGCTACAAGTAGTACAGTGGGGCTTTAAAGTACTGAGTAAGATTAAATTCATACAATTCACATACATGTACTGTACATTATGAATTACTCTCTATGTCTCTCTCTCTGTGTCTCCCTCCTACAGGATCGTGTGAAGATGAACCAGCTTCAGAATCTCCTTCATGATGCTCTGATAGCAACGGGTCATGTAGAGAACTGTGCCATCGTCAGGAGGAAAGATATCTCACTCAGAGCAAGCTCAGCTGGATTTACAGTATGTCATCAATTTGCATATGCTTGTATATCTCCTTCTTTAAATTCCGTTTCCCATTTTATCCTTCGTTTTGTGACATTTTACAATTTGCGTAGTACAATTATGTGTGCAAATTGGGAGTCCACCATTCTGAGATCAGATAGGACTCCAGGGGGTGTTTTACAAAGATCCTAAGTTGAACTTATCTCTAATAAGTTGGACCTAACAATTATGGACAGCCGTTAGCATCTTTGAAAATATTTTGTAAAAGTTATTTTGAAAGGCAAGAAGAAGATTTCATGTTCTTGATGTGGAAATGTTGAATCGAAGAAAAGTCTAAAATCCTTGAAATTTTGATTTCGAATTTATATTTTTTAAGGCTACAAATGGCTCTCCATAAGTTTTAAGTCCAACTTAGAGTTAATGTAAGTTCGACTTATGATATTTGTGAAACACCCCCTGCTCTATGAGTTTGTCATTGAGAGGGTTGAAATGAAGTGCATGCAGAGAGCATACTGTATTTATACCTGTATTATTCAATAACAACTTTTAGTAAAGAGAAATAAACAAATGTGATTGAATAAGATTGTCTCAATTTATACTTTTATTTCATTCCCCAGCTCTCTGGTGATGAGATGCAGAAGCTGATAGATGCCTTTAAAGACCCTCCTAGAACCAGACAAGAAGGGCTCTACTTCCATGATAAACTCTACAAGTGTGTCAGAGCAGACAAGAACTCCATCTATGCTAAATGTGTAAGTTTGAAAATTATGGGAGTATTCTTTTCATACCAATCATTTTTATATAACTCTGTTTTCAGTTTTTTGATCCCCTTCATGATCTCCACATGACTAAAAAAAAAAAACCTACAATGAAACAAAACGATACAATTTCGTTAAGATGGCAAATTAGCAATTTGTCCTAAGGTTCTTTTATTGTCTAACATAATCTTTTGAAACCAAACTCTTAAGCGATCCAACTTTATAGGTTTTTGCAACCTTCATGGAAAGCCCTACATACAACCCTTGTAAATACAGTTAAAATTTACTGTTACTTTGTATACTTTGATTTTTATATTGTGAAATAAAAATGTAATTTAATTGATATAGTCATTATAATTCTTCTACTTTTTTCTGCTAAACTGACAGAACTACACACAGTTCTTTTGAAGGACAAAATCACAATCCTTTGTATTAATAGAGTATTTTTGTACTCCTTGAGGTCCTGTACATGTAGTTGTAAGAAGAAGTCATGATATTTCTTGCAGGATTATATATCATACACTGTCCCATTCACTTTATCTTCTTTTACAAACATTTCCTATTTCAGGACAAGGTTGGTATGGTGCTAGTGAAGACTGCCACTCTAGTCATCATGGGCACATATTCAGATAACATGTACTCAAGTGTGTGTGTAGAAGCCATTGAAAAGCTAGGTGAGTTCATACACAACTCTCATCCTTCCATTGATTAATATGTAATGTCAGATTATCCTCAAGTGGTGAACCTTTCAAGGAGTGTCAAGAGGTCTGAAGTTCACAAAGTTTGTTTGCTTTCCATAATAATATCTTTGATCAATATAAAAAACTGATAAAACTTTGACTCAGAAAGGTGACTTGAGTTGTTTCCTAGTGAAAGTTTAGTGAAAATGTCGTGTGGGCAATACCACTTGAATAAGCAATGATGTAGTGTACCCCAAAATAAAGTAATGCTCATGCCAAAACAAAATGCAGAAAAAAGGGATATAGCATTTCTGTTGCTTCCTTTTATGGATTTCTTCTTCATGTGCAAGACATGGTGTTCTTTGCCTGACCCTACCTACAATGGGTGTATCCAGTGTATACATGTACCACTAGGCCAGTCCATGCAAAAGGATAGTAGAAACACAATAAATTGATTTGTACTTCTAGGGTTAGTAAAGGGAAATAAACTTTATACATATTACTTATTTAAATCATGCTTTGTGAGAATCAGTGTTTTTTTTTATTCATTGATATCAATTGTGGTTTTATTAAAGCATAATTGTATCAACTGTGTATTAGAGTTTATAATAACTTTGGAATGAAATTACTTCGGGAAAAATACAGAATTTGATTTTTCTTTATCTTTTTCTTCTCACCACAGCATCCTACTTCATAGAGAAGAGCAAATGAGAAGACTGTTTCATCTCAGTCAATAGAGGGAGCGCTCACTCCATCCATGAAGATTACTGTGCCTTCCAAGAACCAAGTGTCTTTATTACACAAGGCTGTTTCTGTGGAGTACTTATCATGAAGAAATGTCTGGTTTTCCTTAAAGCCCCACTGCACTAGTTTGGCCAGGAGGGAATATACCTTCCTGCATGGTCACTGACAGGTGGTTATCTCATCAAATCAGCTTTCAATTAACATAAGAAAAAGGGGATCATGGGGGACTGATGGTCACCGATTAGGCATTGTTTGCTATATAGAGGGCGCAAGTAGCTGTACGTAGTGCAGTGGGGCTTTTATAGGAGACAAAACATAAAAGAAAAGGTGCCAAATATTTCATAAGGAGATCTATAAGATAATTTTGTCTATTATATGTTGAACACAGTACAACATGTTCCCACATACATCCAGTGTGAGGACTCTAATCGAAAGCTGTTGAATCATTCCGTCCATTTTTATATTAAAAGTCTTTCCCTTGTGATAGAAATTTATTCAATTGGATGTATTGGTAGTCTTGACGACTCTTGGGTATTTATGAGTTTGTTTGTATTTAGGAAGACTGCAGCTGAATAAGATTGTTGAACATATGTAGGGTTGCTACTCACTTTTCCAAATGCTCCTCATTTAGAAGATCCATTTTCAAGAGGTTTGCGATCAATCTTTGGTAGAATAACCAGCCTACAAGGTAACGCATCCAATGTTTGAATTAACACTTCATATTTGAATGTCTGATGAATAATTCTCCTGGTAATGGAAGTTTATGTGGCAGATTAATGAACCTTCAGAATATGGAGCAAAACCATATATTACAGGGCGCCCTATTTTTATCATTCTTATTGAACCGTTATAAGGATAGTTGAAGCCCCTGTATATCATTCTCATAATGATTTTTTTTTTCTTTCAATTGTGAAGTTAGTGAAGGCCTTGAATATCATTCAATAAAATTTGTATTTCATTTCATTTTGTACAGGAATAAGTGTTAATTAGTACTTCAAATGATAATTTATCTTTTTACTTCTACTGAAGGCAAAACTCTCCAGCATTCCATTTGAGTCTGAATTTTATATCTAGGCCTGTATAAACTAAAAAAAATTTTTTGAGAAATAACAGAAATGAATGCAATTAGAAGAATATTGCTTCTTAAAAAGTCCTGTATCCTATGTGTTGTAGAGGTACATGTCGAGTATTATCAGAATTATTTGAGCCCCATGACATTGCACTGGAATACTACAGTGCATCTTTATATCTTTATGGAGAAAATGGTACTTGAGTTATAGCTTTCAAATGAAAGAAAGATAAAGAATTCACTATTTTAAATCAATTTTTGAAGTTTTAAAGTGCAATATTGATGTAGGGTTTGATGCAGAATAGTGGGTACATTGTCGTAAAGGAGATGCATTTTGAAACAAATCCTTTTACTTTTATTACTGTCCTTTAAACATGCACACTCTCTCTTATCTCTCTTTCACTCTCTCTCTCTCTCTCTTTCTTTCTTATACTCTTTCTTCCCCTCCCTGCTCATTCACTCTCTCTCAGCTTTCAACATATTATTTTCCTTGGTGAATAGTAGCGAAGGAAGGGAGATGAAGAAATATCTATTACACTTTTTTTTCTGTCATCTTGAACTACAGCTTGGCAGTAGGATGTATTCACCTTGTATGTGTGTTTGTGTCTTTTTAGGAGAAGAGAAGTGGTAGATCACATTGTTCCTTTTCCAGATTGGACCTGTAGCCATCTCCAGTGGTCCATTGTTGCGAGATGTTAGATCAGCAGAAGTAGTAAAAGACTTTGGTGCATTAATCACCATGGGTACCTTAAGAAAATAACTTTCAAGCTTGCATGGGCTTAGTGTTATCCAGCTGTCTCTAAACTCTTGGGTTCGTATTCTACTTATTTAGTTAAACCGACTCTGGGTCTAAGATTATGTTTAACAATGGAAAAATGAGACTGCAAACTAATTTCCTTTGTTAAACTTGATTTGGAACACAAACTTAAGCCCATCATCCATGCATCAGGTTAGTAGAATACTTGCATTGCTGATCAAAGGCTCTTATTAGGAAGTTTTCAAAGTATTCTGTAAATTGTGTCGGGATGTTGGAAATACGTGTCTATCCAAGATGGATGTTACAGGTATATTGCACTCGATGCATGAAATGTTAGTGTTTGTTTCTTTTGGTGTTCTTGTCTATATTTGAATGTTTATATGCTATATTGTCATGTTGACATTTTAATCTGTTTAGAAGAATAAACAATTTCTCAAAGAAAAAGTATGATTGATTTTACTTTCATTTTGTTTATACAAGACTTTCTATTAGCAAGTATTGTGACCTAGCTATCATGTAGTATGTGTATTATGATAGACTATTCCCCTGGGACATGTCAAATAACTCCAGAACAAAGGACAACTACCCCCTCCCCTCCCCCCACCCCTTCCTAAACAGTAGGCCCTACCCCTACAACTACACTCGGTGATTGTCTTATTCATCATCTTCTTGCTCTTAGCTTTCTCTCTCTCTCTCTCTTTCTCTTGCTCTAAAAAGGTAGGTCTACCTTTACAAATTTCTTGGAAGGCCTACCTATCAAGAAATGATGGAAAAGATCTTCTTCTTCCTTTTCTTTTTTAGGCAGATAGTTGTGGAGAAATAGTCCTATATGGGCTGCTAATGAATTAGTGAGCTGTTTACTATATAAATGAGAGAGAGAGATACTTTAACTCATAGATTTGGTCTAAGGACACTTTGCCCCCCCCCCCCCCCCGTGCTCTTGATGTAGATGAAAAACATATGTTACCCTCCAAATTCAGAACAAGAATTAGCTTGAAGTAAAATAAAGGCCCTCATTAAACAAATCCACCTTTTAATCTTCAGTTTTTAAAACAAACACCAAAAACATCAAATTTACAAGGGGTATGAATAATCAAGTTCAAGTTCAAGTTTTATTTCCACATTTGATTTTAAAAAACACAAGTACAATTTATATGCATATATATACATTAACAAACGTTAAAATGAAACATCTTCAATTTAAATCATAATGTGGTGGGGGGGGGGGAGGAAAGGCCAATGGCCTATCAAGGTTATTCCCAGAGATAATAAAATTTACATAAAAAGTTTCTTAAATGTACTAAAAACGAGATAGAAGTACAAAGATTAAAATAACACAAAGCATCAATATACAGAATTAAACCAGACAAATCCATTACAACAACAAAAGAAAAGGAAAGGCATTTATGTAAAAAATTATCCGAGTTATACACATTAATTTACGAGATATTTATTGAGCTTCCTTTTGAAAAACGATACTGTTGGGCATATTTGAAGTTCATTGGGCAATTTGTTCCATAATTTTGGTCCGGCATAAATAATTGTTGTTCTTGAGAAATCATAAGTAAACATTGGCAGGTGGAAAAGATTTTATTGACGAGTTTCATAATTAGTCACATTTCTATTACAAATAAAACAATCATCTAGAAACTTTGGAAGTATATTTTTACAGTAAGAAAACATAAAGATACCAATCTGTTGCTTATGTATAACATAATTTTTTAATATACTTTTTTTTTTAAATATAGGAGCAATTTAGTTGTTAACTGTATATTCCAAGCAGTATGACGAGTATACTGTAGAAAACACGAAGTATTAGGAGACCTTTAGAGCAGAAAAGATTGGTCAAAATGCTCTTTAGTACTTAATTGTTCTGGGTTTTGTTTTTTCAGGAAATTGCTCCACCCCCTTCCCGATGGAAAATATATTTTAAGCTCTTTCTTGTGTGTCATGCATGTAGAGCCATACCACTTCCTACTGACAAAACTTGGTTCTTCTCCATGACTGTGAGGAATAAAATCTTATGGGGCCTGTTACGATGTTCTCACTCTTAAAAATATAATCAATAGATAAGGCATTTTGTTGAAAAAAGTTATCCTGGGCGAATATATGGGACATGAATATGACATATACCCGGTACGTCAAGGAATACGATTAAAACAGTTTAAGTTCAAATTACTCTTTAACTTATTAGCATGTGAAGAATATCTATATCGTTTCATAAAATCGGATCATGATTATTGTTTGCAGGGCAAGTGCACAGAGAATTATTATCATTTTTTTAATGATTGTGATTACTCAAAAATATTTGGAACAAGGTCTAAATCTTTCTCAAAATATATTGTTTGATAATGAACAATTACAGTGATATGATTTTAGGCAAGCAATGTGATTATATAATTTCAAATTATGTAGTTTTTAAAAAATCTATTAATTAATTTAGCTTTTTATGTTTTATATACATACAAAAGAAAATGTAATTTTACAAACGTATTCGACATTTATTTAAAGGAAATATTATGGAGGGCAGATGTTGAAAAGGATTACCTTTGAGAAAAATGTTAACTACGTTTTAGAAAACGGCTAATTGATTTTGTGAGGTAAGTACATATGTATTTTTCTTTTTAATCATTATAATTTGTTTTTGTGTTTATGTAAGTATCATTCAATTAATAAATGATGGGGGGGGGGAAGTTTTAAAAAATCATTTAAAAAAAAGGCATAATATCGGCTTTCAAGAATCAGAACGGCATTAAAACTAAATAAAAGTATAAGGGTTAACGCCCTTCTGCCTCTAAGTAGACGATATACATCTGTGTCGATTTGAGGGGCTTCTCCTTCCAGCTATGAGAAATTGTTTAAATTTAAAAACTGATAATGAAAATGTATACTTTAATGCTTTTCTTCCGAAGAAGAAAAAAGATGGATAAATCTTCCCTCCCCGACACACGCACGCACGCACACACACACACACACACACACCACCACCACCACCACCACCACAGGCTCTCGCGGCGCCTATGCATATCAATAACCCACATCACTTAGCTCCCCCACAGTGCTAACAGGAACTCCCTGGCTGGCATCATTACCTTCAGCATTCTCATCTTCATCACTGATTGATGAGCAACACTCGTCCGCTCAAAGGGCCTGCTCCATCGTATATACGCATGCATTCGTCCCTAATCAGGACTGTTCTACCACCACCACCACCACCACCACCGCCTTGCGTTGAGCTAATTCATGAACATGAAGAAGTTTTTCATTGGTCTTTTATCTTTGTCTTTGGTCATATTACATTGTGGTAAGTAATTCAAATAACCAAATATTCATGCACCGATACATTTCCCATGCAGTGAAATGCGTTGAGGGTATTAATAGGATAACAAAACAATGATACAGAATGCTCTTGTTGTTGTTGTTGTTTGCAATTGTCGTTGGATGATGTTTCGCCATGCGTTTCCGTGGTCTTTTTTAGTATAAGACGATCGAAATCTGTCTTGTCGAAAAACAACGTAGATACACAATGCAGAATACTTGCCTTTCATCTCCGTCAATTTTATGTTTAAATCTGGTACGACACCATTTCAGGTTTCTTTCATCTAATATTTTCGTACTAAATTGAATGCATACCTCTTTGTGAAGTGCCTCGATACAAATTATTTCAATGACCTGTTACATAATGGTATCTTAATAATGAGAATGTGAATTGCATGCTTTATTTTTTGCCAGTAGAGTAGAGCTGTTGTGGATCGCGTGCATAATTGGGAACACCCATTTTCTTTCTATCTATTTTTATATGTTTGTATTTCTGGTCAGGGGATATTGAGACCCAATCATGGCTCTGGAATATATAGAACATCTTCTCTCTCTCTCTCTCTCTCTCTCTCTCTCTCTCTCTCTCTCTCTTTCTCCCTCCCTCCCTCCCTCTCCCTCACTCTCCCCCCCTCTCTCTCCCCCCCCCCCCACTTCCATGTCTTCAAAGAATCCTGGATCCGATACTAAAAGTTACGATGGTGCATCGATCGTCTTTAAACTGAAAGCATTATTTTATGCATGATGATGATGTAATAATAACAATAAGCATCAGCATCAGCATCAGTGTACAGAAGTGTGAGGTGATCCCGTTGAAACTTCCGGTCGTTTCATTGAGTGGTGCTTCGTTCTAACCTGAACTATTTTTACTTGCATGGCGGGTTGACGCACATATTTAATTGTATGGAAGCATTCATGATAATAAAAATGATAGTTATACAATGTATTATTGATGAAAATGATAATGAATGTAATCACGCAAGTTTTGTGCGCACGTTATAGAGAGCTTGCGGACAGTGATACCTCTCGCTCCGCCCAGTAATGACGGGAAGTTCAGGTAGTATAACTGTCAGGGACAGTTTTGCAATTACATCGTCCAAAACCAAACGGCTTCGAGCAATTTTTACCATCGGGTTTTAATGTCTTTATACGGCATGAAAAGTCCTCGTGTTTTCAAAATAAATTATCCTGTGAAAACGAAGTCATGAATTAGAGCCGGCAATATGAGTGGTGCAGAGAATAATTGAAATCGTTTAAACTGACTGAGTGTCTTGCTAAATGTTTGCTTCTCGTTATGGAAGATGGCGACAGCGACATCATCTGAATATTGCAGTAGGGAGCCTAATCGACCAGTGTCTATCCTTTCTCTATTCAGCATAGGATTATCTGTCTTTGCTAACACGCTAGTCCTTATCATTCTACAAAAACAGCAATCTATAGATGACAACACACGACTTATGTACCGAGTTTCTACCGTTCTTCATATCATTTTGAGCATTGCATGGTGTGGTTGGGATTATGGCGCTAATATTTCAGATACAGAGGAGTCTTGTAAAATGATTGTCGACATTTTTGCCTACCCGACGTTCACCGCTTTATATGCACAACTTTCGTGTTATTGCTTCATCTGTATTTGTAAGCTCATATTTCTAATTCGTCCGTTGCGTTACCACATTCTCGTAACGCCAGTGAAAGTCAAATCTATACTCTTTGTCATCCTCCTAATTCCGCTTCTGATTAGTATTCCATTATTACCATGGCCGCATCCTGTGCTTGAATACCATACCACATTTTGCTCTGATAACAGTAACTGTTCAGACATCGGTATACTCGCTTATTTAATTTCTCCCATGGTAATAGGCCTAATTGTCACCACCATTGTTAACATCACCATCTTAAGGATAATATGCCAACAGAATCGTCGACTCGATGTGATCCCCATGATCAACGGAGCACCTAGAGTTAGACCACGGCGTTTGCCTGGAAAGGGTGTCTTGACCATACTGATCTTGACTATCTCGTTTTATGTTTGCTGGTTGCCATGGATAATTACGAAGGGCAAAGACGCTGGATATTCAGAATTGTTAGGTGGTTCCAGTGGCTGGATTCAAGCTTTACTTTATATTGCTACAAGTAAAGAAGCAAAGGAGATTGTTCGCTCTTATATCTCCAAACTCAAAGCTATTATAACACGTCAATGAAAACACTTTACATATGGGATTAATCCCATAATCTAGAACACATCTTTCGAATTGATATTATTTTTCTTTGTTCACAAAATTCTATTTGTTTATGTTATCAATGTGTGTGGCAACTATTCTGTTTAACCATGATCACCATTTACTCAAGAAGCATACATTTCGACATTAGGGAATAGTCTCCTGTGGGATAGTGCATCGTCTTTAAACTGAAAGCATTTATGCATGATGATGATGTAATAATAATAATGATCATCAGCATCTGCATCAGTGTATGGAAGTGTGATGTGATCCCGCTGAAACTTCCGGTCGTTTCATTGAGTGGTGCTTCGTTCTAGCCTGAACTATTTTTGCTCGCATGGCGGGTTGACGCACATATTTAATTGTATGGAAGCATTTATGATAGTAAAATAATGTATTATTGATGAAAATGATAATGAATTGTAATCACGCAAGTTTTGTGCGCACGTTTTAGAGAGCTTGCGGACAGTAATACCTCTCGCTCCGCGCAGTTATCACCAACGGGAAGTTCAGGTATAACCGTGAGGGACCGTTTTGCAATTACATCGTCAAAAACCCAACGGCTTCGAGCAATTTTTACCATCGGGTTTTAATGTCTTTACACGGCATGAAAAGTCCTCGTGTTTTCAAAATAAGTTATCCTGTGAAAACAAAGTCATGAATTACAGCCGGAAATACGAGTGGTGCAGAGAATACTTGAAATCGTTTACACTGACTGAGTTTCTTGCTAAATGTTTGCTTCTCGTTATGGAAGATGGCGACAGCGACATCATCTGAATATTGCAGTAGGGAGCCTAATCGTCCGGTGTCTATCCTTTCTCTATTCAGCATAGGATTATCTGTCTTTGCTAACACGCTCGTCCTTATCATTCTACAAGAACAGCAATCTATAGACGACAACACACGACTTATGTACCGAGTTTCTACCGTTCTTCATATCATTTTGAGCATTGCATGGTGTGGTTGGGATTATGGCGGATATATTTCAGATACAGAGTCTTGTAAAATGATTGTCGACATTTTTGCCTACCCGACATTCACCGCTTTGTATACACAACTTTCCTGTTATTGTTTCATCTGTATTTGTAAGCTCATATTTCTAATTCGTCCATTGCGTTACCACACTCTCGTAACGCCAGTGAAAGTCAAATCTATACTCCTTGTCATCATCATAATTTCGCTTCTGATTAATATTCCAGTATTACCATGGCCGCATCCTTTGCTTGAATACCACACCACATTTTGCTCTGATAACAGTGACTGTTTCGAATGGTCAGACATCGTAATAGTCTTTTTTTTTATTTCTCCCATGGTAATCGGCCTACTAGTCACCACCACTGTTAACATCATCATCTTACGGATAATATGCCAACAGAATCGTCGACTCGATGTGATCCCCATGATCAACGGAGCACCTAGAGTTAGACTATGGCGTTTGCCTGGAAAGGGTGTCTTGACCATACTGATCTTGACTATCTCGTTTTATGTATGCTGGTTGCCATGGATAATTACGATGGGCAAAGACGCTGGAAATTCAGATTTGTTAGGTGGTTCTAGTGGCTGGATTCAACCTTTACTTTATATTGCTACAAGTAAAGAAGCAAAAGAGATTGTTCGCTCTTATATCTCTAAACTCAAAGCTATTATAACACGTCAATGAAAACACTTTACATTTGGGATTAATCCCATAATCTAGAACATACCTTTCGAATTGCTATTATTTTTCTTTGTTCACAAAATTCTATTTGTTTATGTTATCAATGTGTGTGGCAACTATTCTGTTTAACCATGATCACCATTTACTCAAGAAGCATACATTTCGACATTAGGGAATAGTCTCCTGACGACGGATAGTCAACCTGTTCGAAACGTCGAGCCACTCCCGCCACCTACCTACCCTCTCCAACCGGCGCTGATCAAACGAATTCGTTTTCACTGGATGCCTGCCGTAGCAACAAACGGATTTGACAAAAGACTTAATTCCGTTTCGTTGACGATCAGACATAGACGAAAGACTTCATGCATGGCTGATTGTCCATGAAACGGAGTTTAGTCTTTTGTCAATTCTGCTTGTTGCTACGGAAGGCAGCCAGTGAAAACGAACTTTTTAAATCAAATTATGGAAATGCAAGCATCACGTCAAACAAACAGAACTTTGTTATTCCTTGCTCCTGATTGAGGTGTCATATGAAAGGGCAGAAACTGAACTTTCTAGAAATGTGACTTTTTCTTCGAAATTCAGATACAGCCCGCCAAATGACTTTTTGGTTTCCTTCCTTCAAATTGCTTTTAATCACTAATGCGTGAAATATGCATCATAATGAGTTGCATCAAAATGAAAGAGGAGGACCTAAGCTTTACAAATATGTGTTAATTATTAATTATAATTGTGATTAAGTTATGATAAAACATCGATAATTCTCGGATTCGTTTTTTCTGGGTCTCACTGTATATACCTCTCTACTTTCTTCTTTTCCTACTTTTACTTTTTAATTCAAGCTCAGCGTTTTATGAATGCTCTTCTATGTTGCTGTCTTTAAAGTTTTGTTGAAGGCGCACTTGTTTTCAGAAGATTATGAATGTGTGTCTATTAAGTAGCACTGTTGGGAGTTCTTTTCTTCTTCACAGCGCAGTACAGTATATCTATATACTAGCTGTGCTATATAAATTAATCTAATTATGGAAACGTTTTATTGTCATGGTTGTTACCGCAGGTTGGGTTCGCGGCCATAACTCGTTATTATATCTATTTCAATAAAGATCCGTCAAATTCGTCTGTCTCCATACAAAATATTGAACACAATGACAGGCACTGACATTGCACAAATATGACCACGCTACATCATTGTACCATTTATGACGTATTTAGATTGAAACTAGGCCATTATGTCGTGGTAATTGCCTGTCGATGTATGATGTAAGTTGATTAAGTAAATTTGTAATACTATCTGCGTGTACAATAAGATTGGCTGATGACATTATTAACACGTTAATAAATAGCTGTCATGTGGAGGGAAGCATTAAATGAGCATTTTTAACCACTGTACGTAATACCATCAATATAAGACAGCATATGTCAATACAAAAAAATACAAAAAATAAACAGTGTTAAGAGGTTATCATGACTGTTCAAGCGAATTCTGATGAATTCATTGATATATTATTGCGGATCACGTGCATATTAAATTTTAGGAACACCCATTTTCTGTCTATCTTTTTTCATTTATTTGTATTTATGGTCAGGGGATATTAAGACCCAATCATGGCTCTGGAATAGAACATCTTCGCTCGTTCTCTCTCTCTCTCTCTCTCTCTCTCTCTCTCTCTTTCCACCCCCTTCCATGTTTTCAAAGAATCCTGGATCTGCCACTAAAAGCTATGATTATGCATCGTCTTTAAACTGCAGGCATATTGAAAAGCATTTCTTTAGCTATCTGTTATTGGTATTTCTTATTTTAGGATGTTCTCAATGTTTGTTGTTTGTGTACTATAAAGGTTACGAACAATACACGATGTACTTATGTTATATTTTCTCATAATTTTCTCATAATGTAGGTATATTTGCCGTAACGGTACTATAGTCCTTGTCATTTCTTTGTGTTTGTTCTACATATTTAATAAAATATATGATTGAGAGAGGGGGAGAGAGAGAGGGAGAGAGAGAGAGAGAGAATGAGAGAGATAGAGAGAGAGAGAGAGAGAGTGAGAGAGATAGAGAGAGATAGATAGAGAGAGGGGAGAGAGATATGAAGGAGTGAGAGAGGGAGAGAGAGGGAGAGAGAGAGAGAGGGGGGTTAAGAGGAAAGCGCACTTTTTTTTTAAAGAATAAGAAATTTATGATTATTATGAACTTGTTGTAATGAATAATTTCGCATGTTTTTTTTTTTTTTGGGGGGGGGGGGGAGCAGTTAAGGCAAGATAACAAGTTTCCAACAGGATAACTGATCGGCAGCTAATGTTGGTTTTAGCGTTTGTTAAAGTGCGGGTTCATAGAAAATCACAAATATGGCAAATAGCGTATTACTAGAAACTGGTAAGCTAACAGATGGCCATCATACTAGTTTTAGGTCAACTACATATCGGGTGGTTTATAAAAATACATATAAAACAACCTCCATAGCATCTGGGATATGCGAGAGATTCGCCGGAAAAATAACGATGTTTTAATGCCGTCACAATATGAACCAACCCTGTCCAAGCAGACGACATCCCATAAAGAATGAACATAATTACAATGCTTTTATTTCTCAAATTATAATGAGTTTAGTGTATATAAATGTGATGGAATTTTACACCATTCAAAAAGGGATATTGTCACTACATCAGGATGTAGTGAAGAAATGTGCATTTCTTACATAGTTTGAAGAGTCTTATTATGAGACTACCAGCGTCTTAATATGCCTACCAGCATATCTTGGGGGCTATTGTTTACTTTAAGATTATACTACAGTCACAGAGACAGGAAGTTCTTTGTTCTTCTCAACCATGCTCTGGGAGAAGCAAACTCCAGTCATTCTGAATGTCGAAGTGATGCAGTAAGGTCCGAATTACATAACATTGCAGCAGAAAGTTTTAGTTATTTTGTGGAACAAACTACAGGCCCAATTCGGTAAGAATACGATATCTATTTCTATATATGTTATTTGATATATACTAGAATGCTAGGATGTACTTTAATTATAATCTCAGTTGAGCTTGGTAGAATTTTATAGGAGTTTCGTAAAGATGATGTTAGATGTTGTACCTAGCTTTTAGGAGTAGACAAAGAGATGAGTGTGTATAATGTATAGTGTAGGAAGCCGAGTTCTTTGTCTTTGTCAGCAGAAGTTACAGTGCATTTTAGTGTTTCAAAGTAGCATATATTCTGCTACTATATGTAGATGATAACTTGTTCATTATATATATAGTTCATGTCGAATTTAGAGCAAAACTAAGTGTTTAGGAAAGAAACAATATTCTTTGTTAGTTATTTAGCATATAGGAACTTAAGCGACGGACCGCGTCTGAATGCGGCCCCGTTCACACTCATGTACATTTGCTTGTGTGTACCGTTTAATAGTTTACTGCATAGTCTCAATGCAGGGTGTGTTCATATAGAGATTTAATCCAGTTTAACTTTAATCTTGTGTTATATATTAATGTGTAGTAATCAGTATCTTTAATTTAGCTATAGGGTTTTACATGCTTACGTGCTGAAACATTTGTTCATTATTTGTTTGTTTGTTTATTATCATTACAGATTGTTATCTGAAGGTTTACCGGAGATAGTAATTAACCTGAAGGTTGTACCGAAGATATGAAAGTGAAGTTACGAGTTGCTGAATAAAACAGAAGTTGGTTGGACTTTAGCAAATTGTTTCCAGTGTTAATTTTCATCGGTGTGCCTTGTGAATAACAACAGTTGGATTTATTGTTAGACGAAACTCCTTCATATAAAGATTTATGAAGGCAGCCACAGATATGACCCCCATTCTAATAACTAAATTCTTTTGTTTGTAAATACACAGGATAGGGGTTAATTAACAATCAAAGAAACCACACTTTCAAATTAAAAAACCTCCGGAATGATTATGGACGTCACTTTGTTCCCTCTTGAAACGCCGAACATGCCGCGGTGTATCCAGCTGAAAATACAATGGCGTCTTTTTTTGTTTACAAGCGACACGGATTCCTTTTTTTTTTAAATCCTTGCACATTTCATCAAAATAATACCATGCACGGGGTTTAGAGTGAGGCAATAGATTAAACATTTCGCATGAGGGTATTGAAGTAAGAGAAATAACTGAAGAAAAGATGACAAAGCAGGCACTGAAATTGTGTGAGATGTCATGGGACATCGTCTGCTTGTGCACATCATGTTCAACATGTGACGTCATAATCTCAGCAGCGATCGGGGTGCTTTTCAGGAGCTATGTCGGGGCTGTATCTAAGCGTTTTGTAATTGTTAATAATCATTACTTCGAATGTTTCCAAGCATTGGCTTTTGATAACCTTGACCAAATCAAAGTCTCACCTTTGCAATAATGACATTAAAGTTAGTTTTTTACATCAATGAACCTTCTCTTTAAACTTGTAATAAATTTCAACCATTGACGAATCTATCATGGTGATCATCTTTTATTTTGAGCGTTGAGCTTTCCTTAAGTTGCATGCGTGTTGATCCGACATCAAATTTGAAATCGAAATCCTCCGAAATTCTTCGCATATCATTTTTTGGGGACGCATTATAAGTATGAAATTCGGCATTTAGGATTTTTTTTTATTAATATCATTTCGAAGAATGTGAGAAACCATAACCTAAAAGTAAAAAATAGAATGTGCAATAATGGTCCGAGTCTATAGGAATTTATTTTTCACCCGCCTATCGTTGCGCGGTAGACCATTTGATGTAAAAAAAAAAAAAATGATCAGTAAGACGTGAGGGGCCCCTTGACTTAACAATTATCATACACCTCGTGTGAATTAGCTTTTTTTGCAGTTCACATTAATTCAATAGTATTTGCAATCTCAATTACACACGATTCCATTATTTGTTTAGATGCTGAAACGCGCACAGGGAATGGAAGTCATCAAGGTGAAGAAGGGCGCCTCATTCGTCACCTACTAGATACTGGATACGACGTCAGAGAAAGACCTTTCGTCCAAGATGGCGGACCAGTTCTCTTCAACTTGACCCTTTATCTTATGGCAATTTCAGATCTCGTAAATGACACGTTTTATTTATTTATTTATAATCTTTGTTTTCTATCACTCCCATTAGGCAATACGGGCAATTATGAAGTCATGGTCGGAATACTCTTTTGTTGTGTACTAAATTTTCTTTTAATTTATTTGTGGAACATTATTGAGAAAAAATATTGCAGAATAATCAAGTTTTCGCGTAGAGATAATAAAAAAGATATCGTCTGAGTATCTGGAATAAGTTTCATATTTTATTGTCAATAAATTGATGTACAGGCCTACTCACAAAATAAACCAATTAAAGCTAATCTTGAGCCCTGATATGGGAATCGTATGCCGAGAGAACATGGCTATAATTCTTTTTGGATTGTTTATCCCGCAGTAGATTGATTGTTTGAACTAGTAAAAGAAAAAGAAACTCACAATAACTTGCTGGAAATCATCTTCAATAAAAAGCACAACTCTCATTCTGCACATAGTGACCTGTGTTAAAGCACCTTTAAAATTTTGGGAGCTCCAAATTCGCCAAAAATGTAATGGCAAAATTTCACTTAAATTGTATATTATAATGTAAAAGAGGGTGTCATTAAGATACACAAAGATTTCCCGAAAGTCAATTTGAAGACAAATATTGATAAAAGAATACATAATTTGGGTTTTCTGTTGTACGCAGAAAACCTACATTTTGCATTTGCTTTGAAAATCCTTGCAGAAATGTGTCTTAAATTACATCCTCTTTCACATTATATGATAACATATAAGTAAAATTTTTCCATTAAATTTGTGTTGCTTCCAACAATATTATTATTTAGAGGGGCTTTAAAGCATATGGTGTCGGGCCTACTTACCTTGATTTCCTTATAATCTTTCTATGCTCATTACTCAGCCCCTATAAATTTTCTACCAAAATCGTTTGGTCCCTGTCATTTATTTGTAATATGGAACATTCACTGTGAGTTTTGTTGGATGTTGTAAGAATTTATTTTCTATCATTACCAGAACTCAAGATTATCTTTAAGCTATACCTATAGGAATGTGAGATGACTGATATTGATGCAAAGTTGTAGCATTGCCACCATTACTGTTAATTCACCAATTATGACAGTTACTTCAGTAAGAAAAGTACGTAACTCTTCAAATTTAAAAAATTTGAATAATAATATTCCAAAATATGAAGTACAAAAATAGCGTTGGAAATGATTTTATAGCTAGGTATTACCTCCATCTTATGGGATGTACATTTCTGAATGGTATCAATATTCTCAATTTGTCATTTTCCAGGATGCCAGAACTCAGATTTTGTCGGGTATTTCATGGTTTCTCATGGTAAGTATTCATATTCACCAAATTCTAATGTATATCCAGTCACATAAATATTACAGGATTAAAACTCCCCAGCGTACGATGATTTAACTCAATTGTTTTAAACATAAATGTGATATTATGTAGCCTACAGGAGTGTAGTCCACGACATGTTTTTAAAAAATAGAAACTTTTACACTTAATGGTTTCCTAACCCTGATTCTTCTTGACTTTCGGAAAGTTATGTAAAAGTAAATGGAATATCTTCTGAAATCAAAGGAAAAATGATTATGTTAAAATCTCATCTTTTTCCCCATAATATACTTCAAATGAAGAGTGGCATACATCTCCCTCTTCTTCTCATATCCGTTCCCCGTCGCACATCAAATCATAATGGCCCGAATTCACAAAGCAAGGTTTGAGCTCAGACCAAGGTTTGAGCTCAAACCTCCTTTTGTTTCGCCAAACCTCCTTTTGTTATTTACAAACCAGGTTTGAAAATAACAAAAGGAGGTTTGGCGAAACAAAAGGAGGTTTGAGCTCAAACCTTGGTCTGAGCTCAAACCTTGCTTTGTGAATTCGGGCCAATGCGTGTACATTAGGCAGATATTCCGCATATCTAATTGCTTAATTCCAAATGTAATTGACATACTTAAACTTAAAACTTAATTGCCCTTCCAAAAGACATATGCGATCAATACAATCACAAACATGTTTGAACCTTCTCATTTCCCACCGTATTTTTGCGAAGGTACACCACCTCATCAAATGCACGGTTGTCATTATTCGTTCTAGTCCACTCGCCTTTCAGGTTCTTATAGATCAAAATAGCAAGTACTGAGGCGTCGAAACGATGCTTTGGTAGTTTGGCTCCACGCGGTGAGATACAGCGATACCGCAGAGCACATTGTAACATGGGTTGCACGATGGTTTCATGTATGTATGAGCCGTTCAGGTAGAGTTGACGATTTGCGGCAGCATGCGGCGCCAAGTCTGCTGATTGAAAGTATTCTGTTCTATTAACACCTAGGTTAGCGTAGAGTTGGGGATGAGTGAAGTAGTACTGATGTTGAATTTCTTCTTTTTTCTTGGGATCGAAGCCATGAAAGTGAGTCATGTATCCATGGTGTTTTAATGAAATTGGTATGAGATTCCGCAGTGAGGCTTTGAGGCGGATTGACGAATCTCCCCAGAAAATGGCGCCAAATTCTCGCAAGGTTATATCAATTATGATTGGTTTCCAGGCGTACGTGTGCAGATTCTTGACATGTTTCGGATAGGAGCTGAAAGGGAATTCTCGCACCTGAACGTTACACAAGTTTTTGACCTTTTGTAGAGAGGTCGTATTTAATCCCATGTTGTAGAGGATGATGGTTTTCTCTGGCATTAACTCCTGAATAGTAGCAATCCAAGGCATGACCTCTCCATAATGGTTCTGAGAAATGGCAGTTATGATCCCCAGCCTATCATACAGTTCATCAACAGGAGGTATCCATCGTTCAATATCAATTTGTGCTTTCTGAAACTCGCCACGATCAGGATAGCGATGACGAGTATCACTTTTAGCAGTGATGGGGCAAGGAGCACACCCCCGTCTATTGTACACTTTGAACTTCTCGGCTTTCTCAACCAACTTTCGGTCTTCAGGCTTCGATTCGTAACGGGGTATTGAATTGAGGTAGCTGATACTCAGGGAGATGCTTGCTACAGTTACAAACCACGCACAGCCAAGACGAAAGGAATACGACAGGAATGATTTTGAGCTCATTATTCCAGTGTCCCCAGTTGCATGGCAAAGAACCTCACTCTAGATTTTCCACAAAAGATTGACGCTTATACTCAAATAAATATGTTTAAATACATAAAAATGTATTGGTGAATACGATTTTATATAAAGTTGAAACCTTTATATTATTCACATCGAGCTCTTGATGATCAAATCGATAACCTCAAAATCACGCTCCTATCGAGTATTTGTCCGAATTAATTCCAACTTTTGATCACAATATTTCAGTCACAATATGCTCTTTATCCCTTAATGCAATGTCCAGTCATGAAGAATTGGTTAAGAATTCTAGCTACTACAGTCATGTTCCTGGAGTATACTCCAGAAAACTTCCAAATTAACAAACTTGCAAGGCAAATTAATGGCTAACGAAGCACGGTTCTCAATGTAGCAACCGCTGTGCATGCACCAACATACAATGTCATGTAGCGTATGGCTCAAAGCTAATAATAGAAGCGGAAGGTCTACGTAGGATAGATTAATTGATCCTTTATCTCAAGTTAAGCCGAGAATAAAACATGACAGACCTCCTGCACATATCAGGTGAATCATACCAGTAAAAGATATGGTGATAATTTCAAACTTCCGAGGGTTACCCTTAACTTGTCATGTTACGTAACTCAAACCAACAACAACAACAAAATATTTTCATGTATTAAGAATATAAATAAAGTTCTATATTATATTTGCTACGAAAACTCTTGGGTGATTGCTTTTTTTCTTCTTCTTTTTCTTATCGTCTGATACTGAAAAGGCACTGTGTATATAGAGTCCATAGATATCAAATTTGTGTTTTGCGTGCAATGTTCTACGACTGTTTACATTTTCTAATCTTTTGTCCGATATTTCTGTTTTTTTTTAACGTATAAAATCCCTCCATCAGTCTATGAATGGACCTCCATGGTCTATGCTAGTAAATAATTTGACGTTTCTCCCTGCACTATTTGGTTGATGATATTTTCAAGATTAATGTGATTTTTTTCCCCTCCAAATCAGTGAGTGCATAAAGCATCAGAAGCACGAAGTTTTTGTAAATTATCAGGGCGTGAAATGAACTATCTGCGTGAGTCGGGGAGAAAAGAAAAGATCAAAGCAGCTTCCGAAAAGAGACATGCATGCGTACGGTGTTGAAGTTGACAAATTTATTCATCATGCTTCTGAAGGTTAAAAGGATATTAAAGGGATCCGGTAACTTTGTCTCAGATTCTGAAACAAAATCCTAGATTTAGCTCATGCTGCAATGATAATTATAAACATTTAGGTCAGTCAGGAACTCCATGAAATTTACAAGCCGATCGCCCGTCTGATTATCAAGATATTTATGATTGGAAATTGAAACCAAATTTTGCGTTTGCCAAACGGTTTTCATAACACTAGTCTATTGGGACACTGATAACACGTAGGGTCATGCATCTCCGATTTAACATTGTTAAACGATGCATTTAAGTGGGAAGTGAGTCAAAGCTGAATTGACGAAAAATAGCTTCTTGCGTGAAATATCACGCGGTTTTTATGTTATGAGAATTAACTAAAACTTCCGTAGAACGGGGTGATCGTGAAAAGGGGACTGTTCATATGCTCTCAATTTATAAGGTGTACTTTTATTTGCTGAATCTGTTTTATCGTTAAGTATCCAACAAAGTAATTGACACTTGATTCGACACTTGATTTTGATTATATTTCTGCATTTTTCCAAATAGAATAACTGAATACACGTAAGGTATAATACAAAATATACAAACAATAATAACTTCATGTCAAATAATAATAATAATAGTTCGTCCTTATACAGTGCGTCCCATAAAAAACAAAACCGAGAATTATCAATGTTTTATCATAACTTAGTCACATTTATAATTAATTAATGACACATATTTGGAAAGCTTAGATCCTCCTCTTTC
Source organism: Strongylocentrotus droebachiensis (assembly GCA_035222895.1). Lineage (NCBI taxonomy): Eukaryota > Metazoa > Echinodermata > Echinoidea > Camarodonta > Strongylocentrotidae > Strongylocentrotus > Strongylocentrotus droebachiensis. The sequence continues at coordinate 23,669 of JAVYIG010017411.1, forward strand.
ATTAATTTTGATGCAACTCATATGATGCATATTTCACGCATGAGTGATTAAAATGAATTTGAAGAGAGGAAACCAAAAAGTCATTTGGCGGACGGTTTCTGAATATCAAAGAGAAAATCATATTTCTAAAATCACAAATCGAGAGAATTCCAGAACTTAGGAACTGTATTATATTAAGGTATTTTGAGCAAAGTGTGTTCTCGTTCTTGGAAGGTGATAGGAAAACGCCTGTCGGGTAGGATAGTCGTGGACTCGATTTCTTTCCTAAAATAAATATGATAGTGCCTGGGGCAGTTCGTTGTTATTCAGCTGAAACATGAGGCAGCCTAATTGTAAATTAAAAATATCCTGAACGCTCAGTACTTCAGTATTAGAGAAAAGATGCTCGAGTGAGTACGAATAGGTACATTGCAAATTGTTCGTATTGCTCTTGTCCAGTTGAAGTTTCAATGAACTACCCCAGGCAAGAATACCATAGTTCAAGTAGGGCAACATTTAAGTGGAGTACAACATTTGCAATACATATTATGATGGGAACATAGGTTTCAGTTTGTATATCACACCCGCATTTGTTGATAGTAATAAACACAAATAATTTGTATGTATTTTCCGGGTCATTCTATCATCAATAAACAGGCCAAGAAACTTGGTCGATTTTACTTTCTTAATTTTGACTTTGTTGAAATAGATATCTCCAGGTAAATCAGAAATTGAATTGCTAAATAATGTGAAATTAGTTTTGTCCAAGTCCAGTGACAGTCTATTCGCAAAAATCCACTGTGCAATATTCTCAAGTTCCGAATTTACAGTTTCAACAAGAATTTGAGGATTCTGATGAGAATAAAAGATGCTTGAGTCGTGAAAATTTGAATTCATTCATATTATGTTATGAATAGTAGAGGCCCTTAAAAGAGAGACTCCTGAGGAACACCACACGTGACAGGCTTGACACTCGATGCAATCCCATTTAATGAAACAAACTGTGTTCGACTACTGAGGTAACTTTTGTACCACTCCAAGGCCTTACCCCTGGCCCTGACACCATAATACTGTAGCTTTTTAAACAAAATGTTATGATCAATTGTGTCAAATGCCTTGGAAAAATCCAAAAAATAATCCTACAGTATGACAGCGGTCGTCAAGAACGGACGCAATTTTATTTATAAAAAGTAGTATAGCATGAGAAGTAAAATGTTTCCTACGAAATCCAAACCGAGAGTCCGCCAAAATTCCACAACGTGTGAACAAAATTAAATGTTCGAGTGTAGATCAGTTTTTCAGGAATCTTTGATAAAGTGGTAAGTAGAGAAATTGGCCTGTAATTACTACGTTCTAGAGGATCACCCTTTTTAAAAATCGGTACAACTTTTGCTATCTTCATTTTCCAAGTACTATGCCATTTAACATTGACATATTCATAATATGAGTTACAGGTACGATTATTTCTTTAATGACTCTTTTCAGTAAATTATTGGTAATATCATCATAACCTGAGGTCTTTTTAATCTTTTAACTTGTCACAATTTCAGTTATTTCTTGTTCATTCGTTGGTACCATAAATAGTGTAGAGGGGTTAGGATTATTCACAGGCACGTAGGCAGAGTTTGATGTTTTTTTTGGGGGGGGCACATACATGTAATCGATCGAGGTTTAAAAAAAAAGGGGTCTAAAAATGTTCAACCGATCTTGGAAATATTTGGGTCCCCCCCCCCCCCCCACCCCCCCCCCCCCCCCCCCCCCTCGTGGCTACGTGCCTGATTATTCAACCAAAAAAACATCGTCATTCTCTTTCAGTAAGAAATATAATTATTTTTATTTAAAAAATCTTGATTGACGAGAATGAGTAGGCTACTCATCCTATACCGATGAGACCTTTTATGTTTTCTCTGCTAGGACTGGTACGATGATAGGCTGACTTGGGATCCTAAGGACTATGCTGGCATAGCATCTTTTACTGTCGACATCGATCAAACATGGTCACCAAAATTATACCTTCAGAACACGTAAGTATAAACTCAAATAATCGCAAAATATTATTCCGTGAACCATTATCCCTTAGCAGGAATTGGTTGCCCGAACCATCCGTCTCCACTCTCCTCCTGTCCCTGTTTTAGCCGCTCTCGATCACAATTAGTTCCCTCATACCTCTTTAAATGTTATCTGTCCAACGAGTTCTCGACCTTCCTCCTAGATCTGATTCTTTCTATACTGCTCGCATCATAATGTTCTTATTTTCCTTCATCAACCCTCTCAAATCATCTCAATCCCATCTAACCTTTCCCCTGGATTTTAGCTACCTTCAGCTCTTTTGTTATTTTTCCTCGTTTCTTCTCCTATTCAAAATAGTACTACTAATGTTTAAAATTAACTTGGAACAACACACCGACAATCCCCCACATAAAAAGCCGAGTACATGACAGACCCACGCAGGCCTATAGTTAAAACTGAAAAAACTCAACAGTATAAACAAGCTAACCACCAAAAAACGAGAACAAATTGCAATTCAAAGCATAAATATAATAAAATGTAAATCAAATAGCCTAAAACAGTTAAATTATACCAGATGCAGGATTGCGTTGGTGTTTATATCGAACACCAGTCTTGTTTTCATAATGAAATTATAATATGTAAATCAATTTACCAATCCATATAAAAAGCTTTGACTTGATTGAACTATGCTCTCGAGAC
>JAVYIG010017412.1:0-26335 GCA_035222895.1 Strongylocentrotus droebachiensis
ACCTACCATCGCTTGTTCATTAATTTCTCGCTTCGACGAAAAGTGTTCTATTCAGTTTCGTTGACTACTACCACACACGGGCCAATTTGATAGGGACATACCTCATTTGAATTGTTCCTTCACTTTGAATTTCCTTTGTGTGGTCACACTGCTTTAGCACCTGGGAATACACTAATCCCTTCTACATGCAGGGGCGGATCCAGACGGCGGACAGGAAGGGGCCCAATTCGTTAGAAAATATTAGCGGCGAATAGGCGGGGGGATGGGAAAGAGGGGGGGGGGGGGGGAGTAAGGACGCCCTTTTTTTCTTCCCAGTTCGTGAGAAAATATTTAGCGGCGAATCAGCCAGCCTGCGAATAAGCGGGGAGCCCTTTTTTGCTTTCCCAATTGGTGAAATAATATTTAGCGCCGAATATAAGCGGAGGGGGCGGGAAGCACTCATTTTTTTAAACATTTGTTGTTGTTGCTCAACGTGGGGGAAGGGGTAGGATAGTGAGCACTATTTAGAAGTTACTCAACTCTCCCACTCTTGAGCCTGGGGGGGGGGGGGGTGTTTTCTTTTTTTCTTCAAAAAGGTTAAATTTACCTGATTTGGAGGCCAGGGGAGGGGGCCCCGGCCCCCGAGCTCCCACTAGATCAGCCAATGTCTACATGTAATTCACAGTCATTATCAATTATTCTTCAACATGTTTGCATAATTTAGGAATTATATTCCAAATATATTTCGTTAATCAGATCTTTGTTTGCAGTTACAAAGAGCTTCAAAATTTGCTCCAGAAAGGATGATAATATTAAGGGCCACTTCAACAGTGATAAAATACTTGAAAATAACAATACAATCCATAATCTAACAAAATAGGTAGGCCTTCAAAAGTTTCCCCACCGGTCCGTGTTAGACAATTACTAATAAAAATACTTTACGGGGATGTGCCAAATTTCTGTTAAATAAATCTTACATTAATTAGCAAAACCTTTTCACTCTCGTTTTTGTGTATATATGTTATTTACCTTCATTTGTGTTTTCAATGCTGGTGGGAGGCAAGTTTTCACGATAACAGAGCTATGATAAATTGTCAATAATCTACTATTAGTTATCGATTATTCTAAAATGAAACCATATCAATGATTGTACAATGAAATAGATACAACATTTTACCGTTTAAATCCCCCTCCCCGCCTCCCCCCTCTCTCTGTTTCGTTGCGACGTCCGTTAGCAATATATTAATCCACATTTATCAATCTACACCCAAGTTTAAATGGATAACTGATAATTGATACTTAATAATAACTGCAGGCCGCATGCAGGAAGAGCAGTGGTACAGAACCTTGAGGTAATAATCATTTTTTTAAATTCATTTTCAATTTTAGGGCCAACTAGGACATTGTGTGAGGAGAACGGATCAGAAGAAATCCTGCATCCTGACTTGTTGATCTGCAGCAGATGTGGTGATCGACGACAGGACGGAGAATATACCCGACTGTAAACGCTCATCTCAATACACTAAGTTACTTTATTATAGCCCTTACCACAAGAACAAAATACTTTGTCATAACGTTATAAACTGTTTCTGAATGTTCTAACCGATAAGATCGTTGGCTGAAAACCTTTCACGAGATAATTTACCGTCCTATCCCGATTATTTTAGCCCGGTTTATTTTATGATTAATATGACTAAAAGGGTGGTTTATGACATCTGAAGATGTTCAGTCAAGCTTAATGAACCCATTGTATACTGGAACTCAATTGAACTGGTGATATATGTATTAAACCTATGGGGGATTTGTATTGTTGCTAGTCAACGGGTTAAATTTATCTATTGATGTAATATTGTTGTTTGCATTTTTTATCATATCAGTGCATATATTGAGGTAGGAGAATCACAATGTCAGAATTTGAACGCAAAGTTTTACGCAATTGCAGTGTCCTGTTTGTTTCGAACTGCTTGTTGACCCGAAGCAGTTATCATGTACACATACGTTCTGTAAGAAATGCTTTGATGGTATACTTAAATGCTCTTCAAACAATTCTCTAACATGTCCCATCTGTCGAAGTGTAACATCTGTACAGGATGGCAATGTCTTGAATCTTAATACCAATGTTCCTCACTGATGATGTTATAAATAGCCAGCGAGTCTGTGAGTTGTGCGACTCAAACTCGAAGGCTGTACATTTCTGTTGTGAGTGTGGTAAGAACATGTGTAACACTTGCCTTGACAATCACAAAAAATGGCCCCTTAATGACAAGCATAGAGTTGTGAGAGTAAAAGACGTCAGAGAGGGAAGGGTGGCCCTCGAAAAAAGAGGTTTACTGCCAGGAACACATAGCAGATAAACAAAAACACCTCTGTACTGATGTGTGTATCACCTGTAAGAAGTACATCTGTTTGAGATGTAGGATGCTGAGTGATGAGAATAAAGGCCATATATACAGCGGAATACAATGCTTCTACTAAGTCACATGTACATTGAATCTCTACAAGCCCAGGGTATTAGACGAAACCTACAACCATCAAGAATCACGTGACCTGCATCAAGGCTCAAAAGAAGCGCGTTACGTATCACATTGCCGCCAAAAAGGCTGAAATCGACAAGAATCACTCAAAAAATTAGAAGAGAGGAAAGCAGCATTAGACAAGCAGATAGATGCTCAGGAAGTGAAATTATTTAAAAGATTGGATGAGATGCAACATGTTGATGAGATGTTGATTATAAATATCGAGAGTGCGAGTGTGTTAGCGGTTAATAGCAAGAAGGCTCCATTAGAAGGTGATATCATTGTTATTCGTGATACATTGTCTGGTGAGCTGAGGAATGTACTAGATAGGGATGATCCGGCCAGAGAAGAAGCTGGCTACGGATGTAGCTGACCGTGCAGAGCAACTGATGTTCACACCTAACAATCAATATGATCGGTTGAACATTGGTGAGGTCAGGTTCATAAAGTGTGAGTTGGAATGTGATGTAGAACTCTTTAAGAAAGACTGTATGAATGACATGGCTGATACACTTGATGATAGGATGGCAGTGGGATACAGTACAGGAAGAATCGATATCTTCTCTGCTGATGGTCAGCTGCAGAAGACAGTCCTCAAGGATGTTGGGGTTGCTAGAGTAGGGTTCTTGTCTGATGGTCAGCACGTTGTACTAGGTAATGCAATCACACTATACACGCAGTATGAGCGGTTGGATGTACGGTTTGATACTCTGAGTAAAGATGAAGGTGGGACTAGAAGTCTCACTGTAGACAGTAATGATCTGATCTATGTCGGCTACTGGAAAGCCAAGAAGATCCAAGTGTTCTCACCAGACGGTGGGAAGGCGATCAGGGAGATACCAGGCGATGGGTATGAATCTCAGCAGATCACTAGTTATAATGACGTATTGATAATCAAATATGATAACATAATAAGAATAATTGACAAAGAGGGCAATGTAAAACACAAGGTAGAGGAATCAAATCATAAGGCATATGCTGCTGTGACTCAGAATAATTCAATCCTAATGGTGATGGGTTGGTCAGTATCGATGAGTACACCAGCGAGCTCAAAAGATTGAGAAGCCCGAGACACGTAGCTGGTACTATCTACATCAGTTCCGATCAGGGGAGAATGCTTTTTGTACTCCTGATAGACTCTACATATTCAAACTAACCATCAAACCACTCCATGAATGATAACAGTCCAGTATCTACACAATAATTATGAAATTATTTGAAATTTGTCTTCTATCGTGATGTGTTATGACTGTGAGAATACCCCCCCCCCCATTGTAGGTGTATCTTTGACTTACATGTAAGAAAGACGTGAATATTTCTAGCCCCACAGTGCCTCCTGTTTAGTTGATAAGGTACTCCCTCCTGTGAGAGTGGCTAGCTCACCCAACAACTTAAAGGTACTATGTCCCATTTGCAGGCCAAACAAATGAAAAGGTTAAATTCCAAAAACATTTGAAAGTAAATACTAATTTAGAACTTCCCTAAAAAAGGGGGCTTGAAAATGTCTTTAAATGGGAAATAACGACTAATAGTTGTCGAATCGACTTAAGAGCTATAGAGCCAGTAAGTAATAGTCTGATTTTCAGACCATTATACCGAATAGTCGTACGTTTGATGCTGCGCAAAGATTCAATCGGTTTAATTTTGGCCATTACAAGAAGTGGGTTATTGATGTAAACAAATGCTCATGTACCCTTTACAGCTCATTTTTATATATGTCATTACCAAAGAAAAAAGAGCCAGTTTGTAACTCAATAGTGTCTGACAGTGAAGTCTAGCAAGTAATACAGGTTTCGTTGCGTAATTTGAATATTAGGACACTGCTAACGTTAAATTTCACAAATAGGACATACAATTCCTGCAAAGTTCTACAAAATTTGGTGTTGGCTGCAAAAGGGACATCGTATTTTTAAAGGGGGTGTAGCATGACGAGACTACGTGTCTTTTCCGTGGCCTGACTCGGGGCTAAGACTACGGACGACGCGACCGCAGCAGTCACGTGCGTGCACAACACACGAAACCGAAGCGCGTGGAGAAAACTTCGGTCTGTTTCGCGAACGTTAGCGCGTGCTGACGATGTAGAGATTAGGGAATTTTAGATTTGCACGACGAGAACGTGGACTGCTATATGTAACATCCTTTTAAGGCAATGTGACGTCACATTGCCTTAAAAGGATGTTACATTTCGCTGACTACCGTTAATCAAATCCATTCGTTTACGTGCAGTTGTCTAACAGAAGACGTAGATGGCGTTAACCAGTATTTGCAAAGCTACACACTATCTATCATAATGATGACACAAATCGCTACTCCTGCCGATGGATGCATTCGCAATATAGATATTTGCTATGCAATGACGAAATCGTCATTGCCTTGTTTTCGTTCACATTATGCCCCATTAATTGCAATGACGATCTTCGTCATTGCCTTGTTTTCGTTCACATTCAGCCCCATTAATTGCAATAGACGAATAACGTCATTGCCTTGTTTTCATTCACATTCTGCCCAATTAATATTCTTCTTTTTCTCTTCTGGATTTCCTATTCGTTTTGCACGTAGTGCATGTTATCACTAGTTATGCCCTTTCCTCTTGCCCGATTCCTTTCAAATCTCGAAGGCGTAATCTATGATATGCAATCTAGATCACCTATGTCTTCGTTTTTCGTTTTAAGGCCTTTCTTTCTTCATTCCTATCTCCACTATCCTAAATCCTACAGAATTCTAACGAATTCCTGTAGATAGTCGAAGAGATGTTCTTTTATCGGCGACGGTTAACCTGAGCTTCAAAATGACATATTTGCACTGCAAATTCAAATCCCAAACCGACTCCGTAAAAAATCTCTAAAATGTAGGTTTGTCACAGGAATACATAAGTAAATGAATAAGAAAAGTCTGTCAAGTCTGCCCGAATATGAGGAAATGTTTGCCGAATTGAGACAAAGGCTGCAGGACATACCCCCTCCCCCATGTACTCAGATCCTGTGGCTATTTAACATTCGATTTACTGAGGGAACATACCCATTGGGTACATAAATTGTCCTTATTTAATATTGAAGATGACTTTACAAAAAATGGTTCCGATTGTGTTCTCCGTCGTTACAAGGTTCATAAGGTACAAAATCAACTGACTTATACTCCACACAATAACAGCTGGTTTTTCATATCCGAATAATTCAAAGTCGAGTCGGTATTTTTGGTAGAGTTTTTCTTAGTCAGCCCGAGGAACATCAGCATAGTAGGACTCATATACATACTTGGAAGAGTTGTTGGTTGGACAACTCCCTTTCGAGGACGGAAACTCAACGACGTGGTCAGCATGTACAAGACGAAGGATATAGAGGACCTCATCAACCAGGGACTCGACATGTTGGTTTTACATGGTCCGCATAGTTGATCGATCTCTCTCCAATGACTGTTTTCCAGAAATGACGCTTTTTCTCTCGTGTTCGTCAAGAATTTTACAAATTCATCAGATCGGAGATCATAGTTGACTTTCCGTGCTTGTTTTGTGAATATCACTTTACGCTCGATGCTACCGCTCTTATTATTCAATTTTGTATTTGGTCTATATTCTTTAAGGATAAATACGATGAATATGCTGATAAGCGATGCTAGCGTAATCGTCAACAATAACTTGTAGAACAAATTTATGATCAAGACTTTCCTTTGTTAGACAACCAAACCTATTTAGTCATTTCTTGCTGGAACAGGTTGTTTAAGGGTAGTCTTTAAATATAGGGTTGTTTATTAAAGTAGGATTATTGAGTAAGTTACTTAGTAAGTAGGAAACTAGGATTGTAAGCAGCTAAGTAGGAGTAGGGTTCTAATTTGTTTTTGGCCCCCTCGCCGAGCATTATTCCGCGGAGTTCTGATTTCGCGGTGTTTATTCAGTGGAGGTATAGGGTTGGTTAAGGGTAGTCATTAAGTATATTAAACTTAGTAGGCCCAGGATTTAGTAAGATTAAGTAAGATTTATTAAGACGAAGTAGGATTATCTGGTATGTAACTACTTAAGTAGGATTATCTTAATGTAAATTATTTAGTAAGCAACTAAGTAGGAATAAGAAAGAAACCAAGTAGATTATTTAGTAAGCAACTAAGTAGGAATAGGTAAGAAACTAAATAAAATTATTTAGTAAGTAACTAAGCATGATTATGTAAAAACATGAAGGTAGATTCTACTTGAATTTGAATAGTGAGCACCATTTTTTGTTTGCTCTCAAAAATTTGAAAAAAACCGGCCTATTCCCCGCCCCCACCCACCCGGATCCCCCACTGGTATTGTGTGTGAACGCTGATGAGTTTCTTGGAGGCATCTAAATGGGAATGTTGTATCATCTCGTAAGCCAGTCTACAGATATTTGAAGATAACGTGTAAACAACAAAATCCAAACGAGCCAGAAGATGAAGATCAACGATGATACCCATTAAAGATTCCTCTGACCGTCGTAATGATACACTTGCTGACTGAGATATATTATAGTCGCTCACAAAAACATCCAGGATATTTTTTCTGGGCTTCGTAGAGCAGACCGACCGTATCTGTTGCTAAGAAGACTCTCCTGACGGACACTGCTTTTCTCTTCTCCAATTCCTGGTAGTATTTCTCGACATGGTCCATATACTCCTCGATACCATGACATTTGGCTGCCCACTTGAGTTTATCTGTCTGCCTGACATGCATGCCAACGATCGGATGTGTGAATCCCAAAGCAGTTGTCTTATTGTCAATGAATTCTTGGGTTTGATGCTGAGGTTTCAGAATGTAGATCAAGATCTGTCCTATCCACAAGACGAGGGGTTTACTGTAGATTCTCCTCAGTCTTACCGATATGTCTTCTGGAAACGCAAAGGGCAGGAAGTCTGGTTTTTTATCTTTTAAGCAAAGGTTGCTTTTATTTCCATCAGGAGTTGGCCACTTATTGTAAGATGTGGTCTCTCCTTGTCCGTCAAGGCAATTCTCACTGAGGGTGGAAATAATTTGTCTCATCCAACCCCCCCCCCCCGGAATAGACCCATTTCGAGGAATCTAGGATGAGGGTTCTCTCATTACCGTATGCCATAATCAGGCAGGACGACAAATGGTGAACATTAATGGCTCCGAACCCGACGCGTTGGCTTAAATCACACACGATCTTCTTGGCTTTCCCGAAGTCAGGGGGATTTTGAAGGAAATGGAGTCTCTGCTGTATAAGATTTGAGAGCTTCATCAACTCATCTTGTTTCCACGATGAATTTCGATCCAATTGACTCAGAGTGGTGTTATCCTACAACATGTACTTTTGTTCTTGGGCAGGTTTTCTCAGGTTCATGTACAGCTGACTAACGTTGTGAAGCTCCAGGCGAGGTGATTCCTGCTTGGAAAACATCAAGCGCTGGATATACCGAGGAGATGTTTATTGGAGTTCGAGGTGTTCGAGGTTCGGAGTTCGAGGTGTTTGGAGTTGGAGATGTTCGGAGTTCGGAGTGGTCGGAGTTCGGAGTGGTCAGAGTTCGGAGTTTGAAGTGGTCGGAGTTCAGGGTGGTCGCAGTTTGGAGTTTCGGAGTGGTCAAGTTTCGGAGCGTTGACAAAATATATAGGGTGGTGAATAATGTAGTGATTCGGTATGAGCAAGTGACGCCTCTCATGCCACTTCCTTATGCCACTTCCTTAGTTCTTTCTCAGACAGACTTTCAGACGGCTCCTCCTAGCGGCCAGTCAGACTCGCTGCCTCGTGCTGCCACTTCTTCCGTTTGCCACTTTCTTATGCCACTTCTGCTCCTCCCTTTCCATCACCAAGTTCAGTGGAACGAGCACCTCAGCCTAGTCCTCCTCCTTTTGCTCCTGCTACTTATATCGGGCCACTGATTCCTGTGCCCCCTTGTCGTTGTAGAAGTAGTTCTTCTTTTGTTTACCTTGTGGGAGACTTGCCGGAGACGGCACTTCAACTTATTCCTTTCATTTCCCATTTCCATATAATCGTTGGGGTTCATGTATTTGAAAAGTGAGCACTATTTTTGTTTGGCCCTCGAAAATATGGAAAACTGGCCTATTCCCTGCCCCCCCCCCCCCAGATCGCCCACTGCTATTGTATTTCAACGCTGATGTGTTTCTTGGAGGCATCTAAATGGGAATGTTGTATCATCTCGTAAGCCAGTCTACAGATATTTGAAGATAACGTGCAAACAACAAAATCCGAACGAGCAGAAGATGAAGATCAACGATGATACCCATTAAAGATTCCTCTGACCGTCGTAATGATACACTTGCTGACTGAGATATATTATAGTCGCTCACAAAAACATCCAGGATATTTTTTCTGGGCTTCGTAGAGCAGACCGACCGTATCTGTTGCTAAGAAGACTCTCCTGACGGACACTGCTTTTCTCTTCTCCAATTCCTGGTAGTATTTCTCGACATGGTCTATATACTCCTCGTTACCATGACATTTGGCTGCCCACTTGAGTTTATCTGTCTACCTGACATGCATGCCAACGATCGGATGTGTGAATCCCAAAGCAGTTGTCTTATTGTCAATGAATTCTTGGGTTTGATGCTGAGGTTTCAGAATGTAGATCAAGATCTGTCCTATCCACAAGACGAGGGGTTTACTGTAGATTCTCCTCAGTCTCACCGAGATGTCTTCTGGAAACGCAAAGGGCAGGAAGTCTGGTTTTTGATCTTTTAAGCAAAGGTTGCTTTTATTTCCATCAGGAGTTGGCCACTTATTGTAAGATGTGGTCTCTCCTTGTCCGTCAAGGCATTCTCACTGAGGGTGGAAATAATTTGTCTCATCCAACCCCCCCCCCCCCGGAATAGACCCATTTCGAGGAATCTAGGATGAGGGTTCTCTCATTGCCGTATGCCATAATCAGGCAGGACGATAAATGGTGAACATTAATGGCTCCGAACCCGACGCGTTGGCTTAAATCGCACACGATCTTCTTGGCTTTCCCGAAGTCAGGGGGATTTTGAAGGAAATGGAGTCTCTGCTGTATAAGAATTGAGAGCTTCATCAACTCATCTTGTTTCCACGATGAATTTCGATCCAATTGACTCAGAGTGGTGTTATCCTACAACATGTACTTTTGTTCTTGGGCAGGTTTTCTCAGGTTCATGTACAGCTGACTAACGTTGTGAAGCTCCAGGCGAGGTGATTCCTGCTTGGAAAACATCAAGCGCTGGATATACCGAGGAGATGTTTATTGGAGTTCGAGGTGTTCGAGGTTCGGAGTTCGAGGTGTTTGGAGTTGGAGATGTTCGGAGTTCGGAGTTCGGAGTATTCAGAGTTTGAAGTGGTCGGAGTTCAGGGTGGTCGCAGTTAGGAGTTTCGGAGTGGTCAAGTTTCGGAGCGTTGACAAAATATATAGGGTGGTGAATAATGTAGTGATTCGGTATGAGCAAGTGACGCCTCTCATGCCACTTCCTTATGCCACTTCCTTAGTTCTTTCTCAGACAGACTTTCAGACGGCTCCTCCTAGCGGCCAGTCAAACTCGCTGCCTCGTGCTGCCACCTCTTCCGTTTGCCACTTTCTTATGCCACTTCTGCTCCTCCCTTTCCATCACCAAGTTCAGTGGAACGAGCACCTCAGCCTAGTCCTCCTCCTTTTGCTCCTGCTACTTATATCGGGCCACTGATTCCTGTGCCCCCTTCTCGTTGTAGAAGTAGTTCTTCTTTTGTTTACCTTGTGGGAGACTTGCCGGAGACGGCACTTCAACTTATTCCTTTCATTTCCCATTTCCATATAATCGTTGGGGTTCATGTATTTGAAAAGTGAGCACTATTTTTGTTTGGCCCTCGAAAATATGGAAAACTGGCCTATTCCCTGCCCCCCCCCCCCCCAGATCGCCCACTGCTATTGTATGTCAACGCTGATGTGTTTCTTGGAGGCATCTAAATGGGAATGTTGTATCATCTCGTAAGCCAGTCTACAGATATTTGAAGATAACGTGCAAACAACAAAATCCGAACGAGCAGAAGATGAAGATCAACGATGATACCCATTAAAGATTCCTCTGACCGTCGTAATGATACACTTGCTGACTGAGATATATTATAGTCGCTCACAAAAACATCCAGGATATTTTTTCTGGGCTTCGTAGAGCAGACCGACCGTATCTGTTGCTAAGAAGACTCTCCTGACGGACACTGCTTTTCTCTTCTCCAATTCCTGGTAGTATTTCTCGACATGGTCTATATACTCCTCGTTACCATGACATTTGGCTGCCCACTTGAGTTTATCTGTCTACCTGACATGCATGCCAACGATCGGATGTGTGAATCCCAAAGCAGTTGTCTTATTGTCAATGAATTCTTGGGTTTGATGCTGAGGTTTCAGAATGTAGATCAAGATCTGTCCTATCCACAAGACGAGGGGTTTACTGTAGATTCTCCTCAGTCTCACCGAGATGTCTTCTGGAAACGCAAAGGGCAGGAAGTCTTGTTTTTGATCTTTTTAGCAAAGGTTGCATTTATTTCCATCAGGAGTTGGCCACTTATTGTAAGATGTGGTCTCTCCTTGTCCGTCAAGGCATTCTCACTGAGGGTGGAAATAATTTGTCTCATCCAACCCCCCCCCCCGGAATAGACCCATTTCGAGGAATCTAGGATGAGGGTTCTCTCATTGCCGTATGCCATAATCAGGCAGGACGATAAATGGTGAACATTAATGGCTCCGAACCCGACGCGTTGGCTTAAATCGCACACGATCTTCTTGGCTTTCCCGAAGTCAGGGGGATTTTGAAGGAAATGGAGTCTCTGCTGTATAAGAATTGAGAGCTTCATCAACTCATCTTGTTTCCACGATGAATTTCGATCCAATTGACTCAGAGTGGTGTTATCCTACAACATGTACTTTTGTTCTTGGGCAGGTTTTCTCAGGTTCATGTACAGCTGACTGACGTTGTGAAGCTCCAGGCGAGGTGATTCCTGCTTGGAAAACATCAAGCGCTGGATATACCGAGGAGATGTTTATTGGAGTTCGAGGTGTTCGAGGTTCGGAGTTCGAGGTGTTTGGAGTTGGAGATGTTCGGAGTTCGGAGTTCGGAGTATTCAGAGTTTGAAGTGGTCGGAGTTCAGGGTGGTCGCAGTTTGGAGTTTCGGAGTGGTCAAGTTTCGGAGCGTTGACAAAATATATAGGGTGGTGAATAATGTAGTGATTCGGTATGAGCAAGTGACGCCTCTCATGCCACTTCCTTATGCCACTTCCTTAGTTCTTTCTCAGACAGACTTTCAGACGGCTCCTCCTAGCGGCCAGTCAAACTCGCTGCCTCGTGCTGCCACCTCTTCCGTTTGCCACTTTCTTATGCCACTTCTGCTCCTCCCTTTCCATCACCAAGTTCAGTGGAACGAGCACCTCAGCCTAGTCCTCCTCCTTTTGCTCCTGCTACTTATATCGGGCCACTGATTCCTGTGCCCCCTTCTCGTTGTAGAAGTAGTTCTTCTTTTGTTTACCTTGTGGGAGACTTGCCGGAGACGGCACTTCAACTTATTCCTTTCATTTCCCATTTCCATATAATCGTTGGGGTTCATGTATTTGAAAAGTGAGCACTATTTTTGTTTGGCCCTCGAAAATATGGAAAACTGGCCTATTCCCTGCCCCCCCCCCCAGATCGCCCACTGCTATTGTATGTCAACGCTGATGTGTTTCTTGGAGGCATCTAAATGGGAATGTTGTATCATCTCGTAAGCCAGTCTACAGATATTTGAAGATAACGTGCAAACAACAAAATCCGAACGAGCAGAAGATGAAGATCAACGATGATACCCATTAAAGATTCCTCTGACCGTCGTAATGATACACTTGCTGACTGAGATATATTATAGTCGCTCACAAAAACATCCAGGATATTTTTTCTGGGCTTCGTAGAGCAGACCGACCGTATCTGTTGCTAAGAAGACTCTCCTGACGGACACTGCTTTTCTCTTCTCCAATTCCTGGTAGTATTTCTCGACATGGTCTATATACTCCTCGATACCATGACATTTGGCTGCCCACTTGAGTTTATCTGTCTACCTGACATGCATGCCAACGATCGGATGTGTGAATCCCAAAGCAGTTGTCTTATTGTCAATGAATTCTTGGGTTTGACGCTGAGGTTTCAGAATGTAGATCAAGATCTGTCCTATCCACAAGACGAGGGGTTTACTGTAGATTCTCCTCAGTCTCACCGAGATGTCTTCTGGAAACGCAAAGGGCAGGAAGTCTGGTTTTTGATCTTTTAAGCAAAGGTTGCTTTTATTTCCATCAGGAGTTGGCCACTTATTGTAAGATGTGGTCTCTCCTTGTCCGTCAAGGCATTCTCACTGAGGGTGGAAATAATTTGTCTCATCCAACCCCCCCCCCCCCCGGAATAGACCCATTTCGAGGAATCTACGATGAGGGTTCTCTCATTGCCGTATGCCATAATCAGGCAGGACGATAAATGGTGAACATTAATGGCTCCGAACCCGACGCGTTGGCTTAAATCGCACACGATCTTCTTGGCTTTCCCGAAGTCAGGGGGATTTTGAAGGAAATGGAGTCTCTGCTGTATAAGAATTGAGAGCTTCATCAACTCATCTTGTTTCCACGATGAATTTCGATCCAATTGACTCAGAGTGGTGTTATCCTACAACATGTACTTTTGTTCTTGGGCAGGTTTTCTCAGGTTCATGTACAGCTGACTGACGTTGTGAAGCTCCAGGCGAGGTGATTCCTGCTTGGAAAACATCAAGCGCTGGATATACCGAGGAGATGTTTATTGGAGTTCGAGGTGTTCGAGGTTCGGAGTTCGAGGTGTTTGGAGTTGGAGATGTTCGGAGTTCGGAGTGGTCGGAGTTCGGAGTATTCAGAGTTTGAAGTGGTTGGAGTTCAGGGTGGTCGCAGTTTGGAGTTTCGGAGTGGTCAAGTTTCGGAGCGTTGACAAAATATATAGGGTGGTGAATAATGTAGTGATTCGGTATGAGCAAGTGACGCCTCTCATGCCACTTCCTTATGCCACTTCCTTAGTTCTTTCTCAGACAGACTTTCAGACGGCTCCTCCTAGCGGCCAGTCAAACTCGCTGCCTCGTGCTGCCACCTCTTCCGTTTGCCACTTTCTTATGCCACTTCTGCTCCTCCCTTTCCATCACCAAGTTCAGTGGAACGAGCACCTCAGCCTAGTCCTCCTCCTTTTGCTCCTGCTACTTATATCGGGCCACTGATTCCTGTGCCCCCTTCTCGTTGTAGAAGTAGTTCTTCTTTTGTTTACCTTGTGGGAGACTTGCCGGAGACGGCACTTCAACTTATTCCTTTCATTTCCCATTTCCATATAATCGTTGGGGTTCATGTATTTGAAAAGTGAGCACTATTTTTGTTTGGCCCTCGAAAATATGGAAAACTGGCCTATTCCCTGCCCCCCCCCCCCCCCAGATCGCCCACTGCTATTGTATGTCAACGCTGATGTGTTTCTTGGAGGCATCTAAATGGGAATGTTGTATCATCTCGTAAGCCAGTCTACAGATATTTGAAGATAACGTGCAAACAACAAAATCCGAACGAGCAGAAGATGAAGATCAACGATGATACCCATTAAAGATTCCTCTGACCGTCGTAATGATACACTTGCTGACTGAGATATATTATAGTCGCTCACGAAAACATCCAGGATATTTTTTCTGGGCTTCGTAGAGCAGACCGACCGTATCTGTTGCTAAGAAGACTCTCCTGACGGACACTGCTTTTCTCTTCTCCAATTCCTGGTAGTATTTCTCGACATGGTCTATATACTCCTCGTTACCATGACATTTGGCTGCCCACTTGAGTTTATCTGTCTACCTGACATGCATGCCAACGATCGGATGTGTGAATCCCAAAGCAGTTGTCTTATTGTCAATGAATTCTTGGGTTTGATGCTGAGGTTTCAGAATGTAGATCAAGATCTGTCCTATCCACAAGACGAGGGGTTTACTGTAGATTCTCCTCAGTCTCACCGAGATGTCTTCTGGAAACGCAAAGGGCAGGAAGTCTGGTTTTTGATCTTTTAAGCAAAGGTTGCTTTTATTTCCATCAGGAGTTGGCCACTTATTGTAAGATGTGGTCTCTCCTTGTCCGTCAAGGCATTCTCACTGAGGGTGGAAATAATTTGTCTCATCCAACCCCCCCCCCCCCCGGAATAGACCCATTTCGAGGAATCTAGGATGAGGGTTCTCTCATTGCCGTATGCCATAATCAGGCAGGACGATAAATGGTGAACATTAATGGCTCCGAACCCGACGCGTTGGCTTAAATCGCACACGATCTTCTTGGCTTTCCCGAAGTCAGGGGGATTTTGAAGGAAATGGAGTCTCTGCTGTATAAGAATTGAGAGCTTCATCAACTCATCTTGTTTCCACGATGAATTTCGATCCAATTGACTCAGAGTGGTGTTATCCTACAACATGTACTTTTGTTCTTGGGCAGGTTTTCTCAGGTTCATGTACAGCTGACTGACGTTGTGAAGCTCCAGGCGAGGTGATTCCTGCTTGGAAAACATCAAGCGCTGGATATACCGAGGAGATGTTTATTGGAGTTCGAGGTGTTCGAGGTTCGGAGTTCGAGGTGTTTGGAGTTGGAGATGTTCGGAGTTCGGAGTTCGGAGTATTCAGAGTTTGAAGTGGTCGGAGTTCAGGGTGGTCGCAGTTTGGAGTTTCGGAGTGGTCAAGTTTCGGAGCGTTGACAAAATATATAGGGTGGTGAATAATGTAGTGATTCGGTATGAGCAAGTGACGCCTCTCATGCCACTTCCTTATGCCACTTCCTTAGTTCTTTCTCAGACAGACTTTCAGACGGCTCCTCCTAGCGGCCAGTCAAACTCGCTGCCTCGTGCTGCCACCTCTTCCGTTTGCCACTTTCTTATGCCACTTCTGCTCCTCCCTTTCCATCACCAAGTTCAGTGGAACGAGCACCTCAGCCTAGTCCTCCTCCTTTTGCTCCTGCTACTTATATCGGGCCACTGATTCCTGTGCCCCCTTCTCGTTGTAGAAGTAGTTCTTCTTTTGTTTACCTTGTGGGAGACTTGCCGGAGACGGCACTTCAACTTATTCCTTTCATTTCCCATTTCCATATAATCGTTGGGGTTCATGTATTTGAAAAGTGAGCACTATTTTTGTTTGGCCCTCGAAAATATGGAAAACTGGCCTATTCCCTGCCCCCCCCCCCCCTCCAGATCGCCCACTGCTATTGTATTTCAACGCTGATGTGTTTCTTGGAGGCATCTAAATGGGAATGTTGTATCATCTCGTAAGCCAGTCTACAGATATTTGAAGATAACGTGCAAACAACAAAATCCGAACGAGCAGAAGATGAAGATCAACGATGATACCCATTAAAGATTCCTCTGACCGTCGTAATGATACACTTGCTGACTGAGATATATTATAGTCGCTCACAAAAACATCCAGGATATTTTTTCTGGGCTTCGTAGAGCAGACCGACCGTATCTGTTGCTAAGAAGACTCTCCTGACGGACACTGCTTTTCTCTTCTCCAATTCCTGGTAGTATTTCTCGACATGGTCTATATACTCCTCGTTACCATGACATTTGGCTGCCCACTTGAGTTTATCTGTCTACCTGACATGCATGCCAACGATCGGATGTGTGAATCCCAAAGCAGTTGTCTTATTGTCAATGAATTCTTGGGTTTGATGCTGAGGTTTCAGAATGTAGATCAAGATCTGTCCTATCCACAAGACGAGGGGTTTACTGTAGATTCTCCTCAGTCTCACCGAGATGTCTTCTGGAAACGCAAAGGGCAGGAAGTCTTGTTTTTGATCTTTTTAGCAAAGGTTGCTTTTATTTCCATCAGGAGTTGGCCACTTATTGTAAGATGTGGTCTCTCCTTGTCCGTCAAGGCATTCTCACTGAGGATGGAAATAATTTGTCTCATCCAACCCCCCCCCCCCCCGGAATAGACCCATTTCGAGGAATCTAGGATGAGGGTTCTCTCATTGCCGTATGCCATAATCAGGCAGGACGACAAATGGTGAACATTAATGGCTCCGAACCCGACGCGTTGGCTTAAATCGCACACGATCTTCTGGGCTTTCCCGAAGTCAGGGGGATTTTGAAGGAAATGGAGTCTCTGCTGTATAAGATTTGAGAGCTTCATCAACTCATCTTGTTTCCACGATGAATTTCGATCCAATTGACTCAGAGTGGTGTTATCCTACAACATGTACTTTTGTTCTTGGGCAGGTTTTCTCAGGTTCATGTACAGCTGACTGACGTTATGAAGCTCCAGGCGAGGTGATTCCTGCTTGGAAAACATCAAGCGCTGGATATACCGAGGAGATGTTTATTGGAGTTCGAGGTGTTCGAGGTTCGGAGTTCGAGGTGTTTGGAGTTGGAGATGTTCGGAGTTCGGAGTGGTCGGAGTTCGGAGTATTCAGAGTTTGAAGTGGTCGGAGTTCAGGGTGGTCGCAGTTTGGAGTTTCGGAGTGGTCAAGTTTCGGAGCGTTGACAAAATATATAGGGTGGTGAATAATGTAGTGATTCGGTATGAGCAAGTGACGCCTCTCATGCCACTTCCTTATGCCACTTCCTTAGTTCTTTCTCAGACAGACTTTCAGACGGCTCCTCCTAGCGGCCAGTCAAACTCGCTGCCTCGTGCTGCCACCTCTTCCGTTTGCCACTTTCTTATGCCACTTCTGCTCCTCCCTTTCCATCACCAAGTTCAGTGGAACGAGCACCTCAGCCTAGTCCTCCTCCTTTTGCTCCTGCTACTTATATCGGGCCACTGATTCCTGTGCCCCCTTCTCGTTGTAGAAGTAGTTCTTCTTTTGTTTACCTTGTGGGAGACTTGCCGGAGACGGCACTTCAACTTATTCCTTTCATTTCCCATTTCCATATAATCGTTGGGGTTCATGTATTTGAAAAGTGAGCACTATTTTTGTTTGGCCCTCGAAAATATGGAAAACTGGCCTATTCCCTGCCCCCCCCCCCCCAGATCGCCCACTGCTATTGTATGTCAACGCTGATGTGTTTCTTGGAGGCATCTAAATGGGAATGTTGTATCATCTCGTAAGCCAGTCTACAGATATTTGAAGATAACGTGCAAACAACAAAATCCGAACGAGCAGAAGATGAAGATCAACGATGATACCCATTAAAGATTCCTCTGACCGTCGTAATGATACACTTGCTGACTCAGATATATTATAGTCGCTCACAAAAACATCCAGGATATTTTTTCTGGGCTTCGTAGAGCAGACCGACCGTATCTGTTGCTAAGAAGACTCTCCTGACGGACACTGCTTTTCTCTTCTCCAATTCCTGGTAGTATTTCTCGACATGGTCTATATACTCCTCGATACCATGACATTTGGCTGCCCACTTGAGTTTATCTGTCTACCTGACATGCATGCCAACGATCGGATGTGTGAATCCCAAAGCAGTTGTCTTATTGTCAATGAATTCTTGGGTTTGATGCTGAGGTTTCAGAATGTAGATCAAGATCTGTCCTATCCACAAGACGAGGGGTTTACTGTAGATTCTCCTCAGTCTCACCGAGATGTCTTCTGGAAACGCAAAGGGCAGGAAGTCTGGTTTTTGATCTTTTAAGCAAAGGTTGCTTTTATTTCCATCAGGAGTTGGCCACTTATTGTAAGATGTGGTCTCTCCTTGTCCGTCAAGGCATTCTCACTGAGGGTGGAAATAATTTGTCTCATCCAACCCCCCCCCCCCGGAATAGACCCATTTCGAGGAATCTAGGATGAGGGTTCTCTCATTGCCGTATGCCATAATCAGGCAGGACGATAAATGGTGAACATTAATGGCTCCGAACCCGACGCGTTGGCTTAAATCGCACACGATCTTCTTGGCTTTCCCGAAGTCAGGGGGATTTTGAAGGAAATGGAGTCTCTGCTGTATAAGAATTGAGAGCTTCATCAACTCATCTTGTTTCCACGATGAATTTCGATCCAATTGACTCAGAGTGGTGTTATCCTACAACATGTACTTTTGTTCTTGGGCAGGTTTTCTCAGGTTCATGTACAGCTGACTGACGTTGTGAAGCTCCAGGCGAGGTGATTCCTGCTTGGAAAACATCAAGCGCTGGATATACCGAGGAGATGTTTATTGGAGTTCGAGGTGTTCGAGGTTCGGAGTTCGAGGTGTTTGGAGTTGGAGATGTTCGGAGTTCGGAGTGGTCGGAGTTCGGAGTATTCAGTGTTTGAAGTGGTCGGAGTTCAGGGTGGTCGCAGTTTGGAGTTTCGGAGTGGTCAAGTTTCGGAGCGTTGACAAAATATATAGGGTGGTGAATAATGTAGTGATTCGGTATGAGCAAGTGACGCCTCTCATGCCACTTCCTTATGCCACTTCCTTAGTTCTTTCTCAGACAGACTTTCAGACGGCTCCTCCTAGCGGCCAGTCAGACTCGCTGCCTCGTGCTGCCACCTCTTCCGTTTGCCACTTTCTTATATGCCACTTCTGCTCCTCCCTTTCCATCACCAAGTTCAGTGGAACGAGCACCTCAGCCTAGTCCTCCTCCTTTTGCTCCTGCTACTTATATCGGGCCACTGATTCCTGTGCCCCCTTCTCGTTGTAGAAGTAGTTCTTCTTTTGTTTACCTTGTGGGAGACTTGCCGGAGACGGCACTTCAACTTATTCCTTTCCTTTCCCATTTCCATATAATCGTTGGGGTTCATGTATTTGAAAAGTGAGCACTATTTTTGTTTGGCCCTCGAAAATATGGAAAACCGGCCTATTCCCTGCCCCCCCCCCCCCCCCTCAGATCGCCCACTGCTATTGTATGTCAACGCTGATGTGTTTCTTGGAGGCGTCTAAATGGGAATGTTGTATCATCTCGTACACTCAAAAAAAAAGTGATAAATTTAGCACTTAAAGATTCAATTTTAGCACTTTTTAGGAGCTCGCATAGTGACTGCACTCGAAGTGCTGAGTTAGCACTTGCACCCGGGCTACTTTGCTAGCACCCAAAGGAGCTGACTGTTGTGCACTTAAAGTGCCAAGTTTTGCTCTCTTTTGGGTGCTAGCAGAATAGCCCTTGTGCAAGTGCTAACTCAGCACTTCGAGTGCAGTCACTATACGAGCTCCTAAAAACTGCTAAAATTGAATCTTCAAGTGCTAAATTTAGCACCTTTTTGAGTGTACGAGCTCCTAAAAAGTGCTACCTGAACTTGGTTTATTTGATTGCTTACCTCGCTTTGACCCCTTTGACTGCTGCTATATGCAGGATAAGAAGCTCCGCTTGGCTGGGCATCCTGGCCCTGGCCCCCGACCGGGCACGTACCCGCGCAGCTAGCCTAGCGAACCGCAGGCCGGTCCATCGAGCCAGTGCAGCAAACTTGCACGCGAGGAACAAGTCTGGACAAATCTGGATCCCAGCTATTATACTAACCGACCAATCAGATCAGGTTATGCAGTCAGCACTCGATGTTAAGTGCTGCATATTGTTATCACTATGAACATGACTGACAATGAGAGCGGACAAAATATACAGTTCCTCAGGTAGACAAAGGAACATCCCTTCACATCTATTATGTAAAAAGGTGAATATGCATGTGACACCTGTTCTACACATTTTTACATAATAGCAGTGAAGGGATGTTCCTTTGTCTACCTGAGGAACTGTATATTTTGTCCGCTCTCATTGTCAGTCATGTTCATAGTGTATAGCACTCGTTTTCTGCACTCAAATATTCAGCACGTTTCGGTTTCCTTGTTAAAGTTAACCCGTCAAGTGCTGATTTTGGCACTTCAAGTGTAGAATCTCACTCAGCACCCAACATTTAGCACCTCAGTTTTTTGCGTGTAAACCAGTCTACAGATATTTGAAGATAACGTGCAAACAACAAAATCCAAACGAGCAGAAGATGAAAATCAACGATGATACCCATTAAAGATTCCTCTGACCGTCGTAATGATACACTTGCTGACTGAGATATATTATAGTCGCTCACAAAAACATCCAGGATATTTTTTCTGGGCTTCGTAGAGCAGACCGACCGTATCTGTTGCTAAGAAGACTCTCCTGACGGACACTGCTTTTCTCTTCTCCAATTCCTGGTAGTATTTCTCGACATGGTCCATATACTCCTCGATACCATGACATTTGGCTGTCCACTTGAGTCTGCCTGACATGCATGCCAACGATCGGATGTGTGAATCCCAAAGCAGTTGTCTTATTGTCAATGAATTCTTGGGTTTGATGCTGAGGTTTCAGAATGTAGATCAAGATCTGTCCTATCCACAAGACGAGGGGTGTAGCATGACGAGACTACGTGTCTTTTCCGTAGCCTGACTCGGGGCTAAGACTACGGACGACGCGACCGCAGCAATCACGTGCGTGTATCACACGCGAAACCGAAGCGCGTGGAGAACTTCGGTCTGTTTTGCAAACGTTAGCGCGTGCTGACGATGTAGAGATTAGGGACTTTTAGATTTGCACGACGAGAACGTGGACTGCTACATGTTACATCCTTTTAAGGCAATGTGACGTCACATTGCCTTAAAAGGAGTTACATTTCGCTGACTACCGTTAATCAAATCCATTCGTTTACGTGTAGTTGTCTAACAGAAGACGTAGATGGCGTTAACCAGTATTTGCCAATCTACACACTATCTATCATAATGATGACACAAATCGCTACCACTGCCGATGGATGCATTCGCAATATAGATATTTGCTATGCAATGACGATCTTCGTCATTGCCTTGTTTTCGTTCACATTCAGCCCCATTAATTGCAATAGACGAATATCGTCATTGCCTTGTTTTCATTCACATTCTGCCCAATTAATATTCTTCTTTTTTCTCTTCTGGATTTCCTATTCGTTTTGCACGTAGTGCTTGTTATCACTAGTTATGCCCTTTCCTCTTGCCCGATTCCTTTCAAATCTCGTAGGCGTAATCTATGATATGCAATCTAGATCACCTTTGTCTTCGTTTTTCGTTTTAAGGCCTTTCTTTCTTCATTCCTATCTCCACTATCCTAAATCCTACAGAGTTCTAACGAAGCCCTGTAGATAGTCGAAAAAATGGTTCCGATTGTGTTCTCCATCGTTACAAGGTTCATAAGGCACAAAATCAACTGACTTAAACTTCACACAATAACAGCTGGTTTTTCATATCCGAATAATTCAAAGTCGAGTCGGTATTTTTGAATCCGGGCTAACTCGGCCCACGGGACTACTCGGCCCAGCTGGAAAAACTGGGCCGAGATGTCCCGACCTGATTAATCGATCGAGAGATACCAATGTGTATATGTTTGTGCTCTTTGTGACTTAATAATGCGCTTTCCAACCTAAATCTTTAATGGAATTGTGTTAAATGATACTAATGAAGACAATCTATGACTTATCTTTCGGTAAAATGACAAAAAAATGACATTTCGGACAATTTACTCACAGCTCGCAATCCGCATTGCCGCACGTACATTAAATGTGCGTTGTATCTACTCGGACCACTGAAATTCGAGCAGTGTTTTCGTCGGTAAATCACTGCAAAAATATCGTTTTTATCTCGTATGAAGGTCTATTTTTTATTCCTGACACAGATTTCATTATTGAGAAGTCGAATATAGTACATTTTAGACGAGATGGTTGATGTTTGTTTACATTCTTTCGTCCTGGCCGTAAATGAGCAGACTACTGCCTAGTGCTACCGCAGCAGCTCAGCTCAGTGTGCAGCTAGCCGTACAGCGCCGCCGGCCGGGTCGGCGGGGGAATTCACTGACTCGGCGCCCGTACCGGGCCGCTGCACTGCATTGCATGATTGTATATACTGCCCAATTTGATCGAGTGATGTGAGTATAACTAATATAGAATATCCAATTTGATTTAGTGAGTAAACTAGACCTAGATCTATATCTACTGTAGCTACATCATTATCATATACTAGATTAGTCATTCAGAGTAGAATATTCGATTAATGAAGTTTGAAGGAATGGAATTTTTCTTTTTCATAATCAGATAATCGTATTTTACTCCTAAAAGTTAAAGACTTGATAAATAGCTAGATCTAACGTAAGGGCCTAGCCTAGTACTGTAAGAGAAGTGAGCTGAAGAATCGCCTTCTTCTTTTATTTTGGAGGGGCAGGCGCGTAGCCAGGGGGGGGGGCAGTGGGGGCGGTCGCCCCCCCCCCCCCCAAAAAAAAAAGAGAAAAAAAAGATAAAAGGAAGAGGACGTAGGAAGAAAAAGGATTAAGAGTCGAGAACGGTACAACGAATCGTCTTCTTTCTCTAATTATTTAATGAAACATCGAAGCTTCCGCGCTTCGCGCGAGAAGGGGGGACAGAACTGAATTCAGATAAGGATAAAGAGTCGAGAACGGTACAACGAATCGTCTTCTTTCTCTAATAATTTATAAAACGTCAATGCTTCCACGCTTCGTGCGGGAGCGGGAAACTGAATT
This sequence comes from Strongylocentrotus droebachiensis, assembly GCA_035222895.1. Lineage (NCBI taxonomy): Eukaryota > Metazoa > Echinodermata > Echinoidea > Camarodonta > Strongylocentrotidae > Strongylocentrotus > Strongylocentrotus droebachiensis. The sequence continues at coordinate 22,850 of JAVYIG010017412.1, forward strand.
CAGACAAGGATTTAGAGTCGAGAACGGTAAAACGAATCGTCTTCTTTCTCTAATTATTTAATGAAACATCAAAGCTTCCACGCTTTGGGCGGGAAGCGAATTTTTTTTCCGTACTCGAGAGGGCAAATACCCCATGTGCGCATGCGCGTGGACTTGTGATTTCTCTGCTACTTCCCATACGAAATGTACATGTATTCGCATCTACTGTGCACGATTCGCGTTCTACGAGTAAACGATGGCATAGTAGTCTTCAAACACAGACTCTGATTTGCCAGTTTGACAAAACAATTACGCATATATCGTGCGTAGCAATAGTACTAGTATTCAAGTCTGAGTAGTTGTATGATTCAGACATTTTAGTGCTTACAGAAATGCATCCCAAATTGAATAGCATGGTATAGTAGTCTGCAAGCACAGACGCTAATCGGACAGTTTGACAACATAGTGTCTTGAGTAGTGCTTTATATTCAAATATGCATTCGTTGTGTTAAGAGTTAACATCCTTCTGGCTCTCAGCAGACCATGATTATAAATAAAAGTAATACAGAGAGTGCGAGCATACTGGAGGGAGGGCTAGAGAGAGAGAGAGAGAGAAAGAGAGAGAGATATGGAGAGAGAGAGAGAGAGAGAGAGAGAAAGAGTGTGAGAGAGCAGTGGCACAATACATAGGCCTACCATGGGGTCTGGAATCATTAAACTACACAAACTTGCATACAATCACTACTCATCAATACACAATATATTATTATGTCCTTGCAGACTACTATACTACACTCTACACATTGAGATGCATTTCTAACGCACGCACCAGTAGGGTCTGAATCATACATCTACGCAGACTTGAATAAAGTACTTCTCAGCACACTACTAGTATGTTGTCAAACTGTCAGATTAGCGTCTGTGCTTGCAGACTACTATACCATTCTATACAAGTTGGCGACTTGAATAAAGTACTTCTCAGCACACTACTAGTATGTTGTCAAACTGTCAGATTAGCGTCTGTGCTTGCAGACTACTATACCATTCTATACAAGTTGCAATGTATTTCCATATGCACTACTGGGTCTGAATCATACAACTACACAGACTTGAATAAGCACATCGCGACACATACGCATATTGATTTGTCAAACTGGCAAATCAGAGTCTGTGTTTGAAGACTACTATGCCATCGTTTACTCGTAGAACGCGAATCGTGCACAGTACATGCGAATGTACATTTCGTATGGGAAGTAGCAGAGAAATCATAAGTCCACGCGCATGCGCACATGGGATTTTTGCTCTCTCGAGTACGGAAAAAAAATTCGCGGGCGGGAAGGGGGGATGGAACTGAATTCAGATAAGGATTAAGAGTCGAGAACGGTACAACGAATCGTCTTCTTTCTCTAATAATTTATGAAACATCAACGCTTCCACGCTTCGCGCGGGAGCGGGGAAACTGAATTCAGACAAGGATCTAGAGTCGAGAACGGTAAAACGAATCGCGTCTTCTTTCTCTAATTATTTAATGAAAATTCAGAGGGGATGGAACTGAATTCAGATAAGGATTAAGAGTCGAGAACGGTACAACGAATCGTCTTCTATCTTTGATGAGAGGGATGGAGACGAGAGGGATTGGTGAGGGATGGAGATGATGAGAGGGAAGGAGACAAAGTTGATGATGTAAGGGATGAAGACGCTGTTGATGAGAGGGATTGGTGAGGGATGGAGACGGTGTGAGGAATGAAGATGATGAGAGGGATGGAGATGATGAGAGGGGTGGAGACAATGTGAGAGATGGAGGTGATGAGAGGGATTGGTGAGGGATGGAGATGATGAGAGGGATGGAGACGATGAGAGGGATGGAGATGATGAGAGGGATTGGTAAAGGATGGAGATGATGAGAGGGATGGAGACAATGAGAGGGATGGAGATGATGATAGGGATGGAGACGATGAGAGTGATTGGTGAGGGATGGAGACGATGAGAGGGATTGGTGAGGGATGGAGACGGTGTGAGGAATGAAGATGATGAGAGGGATGGAGATGATGAGAGGGGTGGAGACAATGTGAGAGATGGAGGTGATGAGAGGGATTGGTGAGGGATGGAGATGATGAGAGGGATGGAGACGATGAGAGGGATGGAGATGATGAGAGGGATTGGTAAGGGATGGAGATGATGAGAGGGATGGAGACAATGAGAGGGATGGAGATGATGAGAGGGATGGAGACAATGGGAGGGATGGAGATGATGAGAGGGATGGAGACGATGAGAGTGATTGGTGAGGGATGGAGACGATGAGAGGGATTGGTGAGGGATGGAGATGATGAGAGGGATGGAGACAATGAGAGGGATGGAGAAAATGTGAGGGATGGAGATAATGAGAGGGATGGAGACAATGAGATAGATGGAGACAACGGGAGGGATGGAGACAATGAGAGGGATGGAGATGATGAGAGGGGTGGAGACAATGTGAGAGATGGAGGTGATGAGAGGGATTGGTGAGGGATGGAGATGATGAGAGGGATGGCGACGATGAGAGGGATGGAGATGATGAGAGGGATTGGTGAGGGATGGAGATGATGAGAGGGGATGGAGACAACGGGAGGGATGGAGACAATGAGAGGGATGGAGATGATGAGAGGGATGGAGACAATGGGAGGGATGGAGATGATGAGAGGGATGGAGACGATGAGAGTGATTGGTGAGGGATGTAGACGATGAGAGGGATTGGTGAGGGATGGAGATGATGAGAGGGATGGAGACAATGAGAGGGATGGAGACAATGTGAGGGATGGAGATAATGAGAGGGATGGAGACAATGAGATAGATGGAGACAACGGGAGGGATGGAGACAATGAGAGGGATGGAGATGATGAGAGGGGTGGGAGACAATGTGAGAGATGGAGGTGATGAGAGGGATTGGTGAGGGATGGAGATGATGAGAGGGATGGAGACAATGTGAGGGATGGAAATGCAATTTTATTTTTTTAATTCATTATTTATTTATAGTATGTACATATTTACAGGTACACAAGATCAGATATAAATCTGTTAACCCCACAGCCCCCCCCCCAAAAAAAAAAAAAAAAAAAAATTGTAACATGCAGATGACACGCCACACCATTCCTTGTGTTGTGGTATTGGTACGTATTATTTCATATGCAATTTACAAGGCAAAAAAAAATCTAAATAAATAAAGTTAAAACAATTAAATAAAAATGAGGACATGTTTGAAAAACACACATAATAGCAATAAAGATTATTTGTTTACGACTCCAAGATACAAATTCCAACAATATGACGTCAAGCCGACTCAAAATAACAAATGATAAGCAGGTGTAATCGTGTATTAATTTTATGCCACGTTGTGGTAATGCAATTTTGTTTTTTTATTTATTTATTTATAGTATACATATTTATACAGGTACACAAGATCAGATATAAATCTGTTAACCCCCAGCCCCCCCCCCCCAAAAAAAAAAAAAAATTGTAACATGCAGAGAC
>JAVYIG010017413.1:0-26333 GCA_035222895.1 Strongylocentrotus droebachiensis
TTTCCAAAGAAAACAAAGAGCCTCTCATGAATCAGTGTTGCACTTAGGCTTTCAATGGTTGACATAAAGTATTTAATATTTGACATGAGATATTACTAATAAAATCAAGAGTGAAATTATAGATTTAAAAAAGGAAAAGTGATTGCCATATACTTTAACAAGTCTATCTTGTCACAGAGGCTTCATAATACATAGAGGCCACATTGAGCTGTTTATGATGGTCATTTGTTATCTGAGTTAATAATCCTATCCATAAAGGCCCCATACTTAATACTGTTGTTATTAAATTATCCTGTTTTTTCTGACAAAAAATTTACCGTATATTCAGTAAGCCATTGCATGTCATACTAAACTATGGAGGTACGTGTATAGTCTTACTTGCACCTTGAATTATATGTTTAATTTTGAAAAAAATTGTTGTATCAATAAATGTTTGGTTACATAATATAAATCCAATATGCAACTTTTTTAATAAGCAAGTTAGTTGCCAATGCAATAATTCTAGATCTACATGTAATGCTACGGTCACAAACGTTCTACGAACGATAATTTTGTACAAATCTCAGTTTTTTCATTGTCTTCCCGAATTTCCATTGTCTGAAAATCATTCATACTGCGTTCGTAGCAGTTCGTAATGGCATTTGTGACCGAGGCTTAATATTTCATCCTAGATAGTAACATTGTATGTAAACCATGTTATGAACCTAAACTAAACCTATCATAAATAAACTGATGCTATATAGGCTGCAGACCTTACATGACCTCAAATAGTTCAAATATTATGTTATCCATGAATGAGCTAGGAAGAAATGATGATAATGAAAAAGTAACCTTACACAGGCCCTAACATGATTTGATGCGTAGAATTTAAAAAATGTAGATACTGGATTTCCTTGGTGCTTCTCCTTGGAGAAAAAGACTTAAAAGGCATTGTTTAACAAAGTTAAATCTGAGATGCACGGCCCTACATGTTATCAGTGTCTGTGATATGGTGTAATATTGAAGCCCTAAAAATAAAAATCGCGCTTCAAAATGATCAAGAAGTGCCTCAAAAAAGGAAAAATCTTTGAGTGACCAGTTACCATACTCAATGGACTGTAGTTTTATGAAAACCGTTAGACAAACACAAAATTTGGTTTTGATTTCCAATCATAAATATCTTGATAATCAGACAGGCGATCGGCTTGTAAAAGTCATGGGGTTCCTGACTGACCTAAAGGTTTATAATTATCATTGCTACATGAGCTAAATCCACGATTTGTTGTTTTAGAATCTGAGACAAAGTTACTGAATCCCTTTAAAGATAAATAAAGACATGTAGCCTTTAAATGGTTTTGACAAGTGGTATAGACTCTTGTTTAGCAGTCATGCTCGATATCATCTGTTCGGAGCCAGAAGAATGTTCATATACTCATATACTAACACAGAGTTAATGCCCTTCTGGCTCTGGAGAGAGATTACATTTCTATGCAAGAAGGCTTCCATAACATGGTCAACTTTCCTTCAATAATAATAATAGTGGGTTCTTGTATAGCTCATGTCTGTCATACGTGACACTCCTGGCGCTCCCGATTATACCAAAGAGATAGCTGTAGTATCTCTTTGATTATACTACTCTCTACTGCATTTGGAGGCCCATTTAGAATAATCAATCAGCGTGTCCACACACAAAAAAAATTATCCCGAAACTCTATAACAAAACGTCGTATAAAGAATCATAGTATAAATTTCAAAGTGTCCACACACAAGAAACGTCATATAAATAATCATCGTATAAATTCAAGGATGTCCATAAACAGAAGAAAGTAATCCTGAAACTCTACAGTCTGGTCTCCTTTCGCTCGAGGTCACGTTAAGCCCCGCCCAGTTAGTTACACTAGTTACACTCCCCCTGTACACACACAACATTTTCCGTGATTAGGCGTGATTAGGCGTGATTCTTTATTGAGTTTCAGTTCGAAACGATGCCCAAACCTGCGTTTCGTTAGACTAGTTTCGTTTACGACGTATCGTTAGTGAGCGTCCACACACACAATTTCATTGTAAAACTATCGTGAAACGGTATCACTATCGCGAAACGGTATAGCTAATCACGGAAAATGTTGTGTGTGGACAGGGGGAATGACTGCACACACCGTTTGTCTGCCAAGAAGTAACCTCCTTCTGCCTCTCAGCTGATGGGTTTACTACAGTCAGTGACAGGTGCACTTCTTTGCAAGGGAATTTCCCTTTTCATACTGTAGGTCATTCATGAAGGTCATTTCCCCCCTCCCCCTCCCATCATCATAGGGGAATGAGTGGGGGCGCTCTTAACCCAGTAACTACTGGAACCTGGTATTTCCTGTATTAATCCTATTGAGAATATGATATCTCAGTAGTTAATAGGGTAACCAACCCAAAAAAGTAAAAGTGAATCTGCTTGAATTAAGATTCTTTTCTCATTCTTCAGATCCTGACGTTTACGAGGCCTATACATCAAGGAATACGATTACAAATATACATGTATGCAACTGTATGGGGCTTTAAAATTAAAAGTATTATATTGGGGTGATGGCAAATTTCCTATGTCACTTCTTTCATTCTTGGTTACAGATAATCATATTTCAATAGTCATAATGCAAGATGCATACATTATGTAATGTTAAGTAGGTAAGCCATAGTTTTGTCCAACCTTGCAACAGCTAATGCATGCAATCTACATGCAATCTACATTCTGACTTTCAGATAATAACAGGTACCGGTAAACGTAATAGCTTGTCACTAGGTACAGGTACATCTAAAGATATGTAAATTTAATTTGAAAATGGTCTATTTTTTAACTTGAGCAGGCTTTGAGTGCATGGCCTTTGATCCTGTTAGGCTATGGGTGCGTTTAAGCTTAAATTTTGAAGGCAGAATGAGCGATTTGTAACGCTCATCGTAAACGCTCATCGTAATCGCAGTTCCACGGTGTACTGTTTATGCTCACTTCTCTGGCTCCTCCAGGCAATTCTCCCTGTGTGGCCTTAATTGGTCTTCCAGCTGGATTCGCAAACCTTCACTGTGCATGCTACGTAAACCCACTAGAGGTCAGTGCGTTGACCCCATTTAAACGCGTTTACAAATTGTAAACGCATCTTTTTGTGAGTTTACGTTCGGCGATCGTGATTGCCGTTTTTCTGTGATTCTACAAAAGTGAGCATGGACGCAACCGTGTTTTAAACTAAACGTGTAACAGATGCCTGATTCTGGCCAGAAAAAGTGAAGCATAAACACGCCCTATGATACACATATACGTACAGTACATGAAGCCACTAGAAGACAGACTGGTATATTTACATGGCTGTATATACTGTACACAGTAGGAAGTGGTTCATCTGTGTGACAATATGCTCTCAATCAAAATTCAAGTTGATAAATCTTTGACTCCGCAGTCATTTCAAAACTACCCTGCATGGAGGTAATTTGTATCGTATACACCAAGCAGGCAGGGTTAACCAGAGTTCTTCAAAATATCACACTGTACACTGTACTCATGTAAATGTACAGTAAAAGCAAATATTGTAGAGCTAATCACTAATACACAGCAGTATTATCTGTGTGATAATGCATGTACATGTATAACGTAAAATGAATAATACTTGTATAATGAACACAACTAGGCTTTGAAAATAAAGTTTGTTATGGACTGCAAGATAGACAAGATAAACTAATCAAGTATATTCAACAAATGCCATGATGTATCGTTTAAAGCAACTATCATTTAATAAATAGCCTGAATATGATATCCCTCAATTGCACAAAATTTCAGTGAAAAATAGTATTGCTATTATTTACTTATCTGGAGATTGCTGTTTATAAATATCCTGATTCATTCAATGTAAATATCAAAACAAGTAGCTTTGCAGTAGTTTTCCTGATTCCTACCTGAAAAGACCTGCCCGTGTCGCCAGCACCCTCCCTTTCCCGCATTCGGGCTCAGGCTCCGTGCCCTGCGCCTGCGCAGCGGAACAATGTCTATCACAATAAATCCACTGCTCCTCGGTTCTGGGCTGGCCACGCGGTTCTTTCCAAAAGACGAGACGACTAGTCGTGGAAGCTTGGGGTTCTTGTCGGCAGCCGCCATGGCAGCTAGTGGTATCAGATGCCCGCACTGAACTCCCATTATTAGTGACCACGCCCAATGTGTAGCTCTTGCTTCCAGAGTGATTTTAAGTTTAACATGGCCATTTAAGAGGATAAATCTCTGCTACAAAGTAGTATCTACAAAACCACAAACACACTGATGACCATATACGCCACACTCAGTACAATCACCCCAATGATGTATGCAATTAGTAAGTTCAAATAATCCAAGTCACCGAAGAAATGAAATCCAGAAGAATATGCCAACAAGATATCAAGAATAATTTTAAATCCACTGAAATTCCGTAGAGATATATACAGGAAGAACAAATGTAGGAAACACTTTATCCAAATTGTATCACCTTGTACAGTCTAATGATCCACAAGAATAACCCTAACTTATCAATTGCCAAGCAATCGACATTACGTTGCAAGCCTTCCACGTAGAGATATCTGGTAGTTTTGTTTCAAATCCTACATATCTAACGCAGGAAGCTGGTATTCACCCGACCATTTCCTTTCAAAATAATGACAAGGATTTTGTTTTTTTTTCCTCCTAAAATCTATCTCTCTCTCTCTCTCTTTCCTTTTCTGCATAAAAAACGAGGAATGTTGGATTGCTGCAAATATTGTGGGTTTATTCAAATAGTTTTGGAGTAATTGATTGTGGTTAATGATTTCTTTGTGTACATGTGCAAGACCAGTTTATAGACCACATCATGCACGTCACATGTGCAATGGACCGCAGAGTTTCCATGGAATCACATCCCATTTTATTTTATTTCTCATGCTCGATCTTGGAGTCGTTCCACCATCTTTATGTGTGACGCCATCGGCAAGAGCAAGGTTGACAACTTGACATCACTCCCTACCCCTTCGCCCCACAAATATGCGAGTATGCGACAACCCTCTTCCCCTTCTCCATCCCCTAATATGAGAAAAGAAATATTACCACCAACTAACTTATGCACTCAACAGGGTGCAATAGCTCACTTTAGGCTCAGTGGTTTGAGCAGTGGTCCTGGAGCTGACAGGTCATGGATTCAAGTGCCCAAGTGCCTTTGAGTTAAATGTACGTGGTCCCTAGACTCTTGTGCCACAATACACTGTTATGCCATTGTTGGTGTTACTAGGGCATTTACATCTTTGACGTTAATGACACACTCTCATTAAGTGAAAAAAACAAGAAAATGCTCAAGAACCAGTTGGCACACTATACACAGTAAAAGATTTCTATCATCTTCATGGCCAAATTCCTGAGATAGGATGTTGAACCATAGGTCTCCTGGTTTCTTACCTTCACTCACACACTTGCTTTTGAAGCACCCCATGTATGGAAGTACTGTATGTGTAGTCTCATAATTGTCTGAATAGCAATAACTCAAATTGTGAGGTTGAAAGTGAAATCACTACAAAATAGACAAATTTAGAACAGATTTGTACATTACAAAGCAACATGAATTGCATTAAATATCTATAAATAACTCACATTCCAGAAAAACTTTTGTTTTCACTTTGGTATTGAAAATATGATAATTGATACCAAAACTTGATGCATTACCAGCAAACAAATCATCAGAGTTAATGACTACAATGAGAAAGGCATAACAATTTACAACATACCGGTACTTGTGGTTTCTAGCAAACGAGATTAAAAGAATGCGATTACCGTACGTGTACACCCTGTGAGTCCATAATTACAGTGCACTTCACATCTAGGTTAAAATGCAAACTTCTAAAAATATGAATGAGTAAATAAGCAAAATATTCCTGCAGAAAAAGAGACATAAAAAGAGTGGGAATTTGTCAACAAAGTGGTGTAGACAATTGATATTTCACAAATAGAACATAATCTTTATTTTTAAAAAGGAGTGCTTACATTTTGCACTTATTTCTACTTTTAAATTTGTAGTACAGAAATTTAAAAATGAAATCGTTTATAATTGAATTGTGGAGAGATTTATATAAAAAGATTTATCACTATCTATTCATCACTGTTATTGTTGTTGTTGAATTTATTATTGTCATTATCATATATTATCATTGTAATTAATATAATCATTGCTGTTGCTGTTGTTATTATTGTTGTTGTTATTTTGTTATTACTATTATTACTTTTATTATCATAATTATAATTATATTAAAAATATTGTTATACCGGTAAGGCAAATGATTGTGAATGTGAACCAAAAGCTTACTGGTATATTTAACTTCATATTTAAACAAACACATTGGGTTCACATTGCAATCTTTACATTCTAACAATCCAGTGCCCTGATGCATAAGACTTAATACATGTACCATTTATAATTGATGGCAACTTTGCATCAATATTAATCACCATGGCAAAATCAATCAACAGCCAATCAAATCAAGGTTTCCAAACCAAGGCAAATTTACCATCAATGGTATTGTTTTATGCAAGGGGGCACCTGGTGTAAATTAGAATACACTGTACAGCACAAGCCTGAAAATCAGGGCATCTATTTTGTTGCAACTTTGCAATTTGTCTGATTGATATTTGTTTGTTTCTTTATTAGCAGGAAAATACAGCCAGGAAAATAACACACTCTGCAATCTTCATGATACATCTGTCAAGGTTTGATCCAAAAAACATATTTCAGTATTCACCAAATCAGATTTAATTGCCACAAACGAAAGAGGTCAACAAACTGTTCAGGAAAAGATTCATCATGCATGCAGAAATATCAAGAGACCAGTTACTGTAACCAGTGCATAGCAATAGGCCAATGCCAAATATTGACAGGTAAATAAATATAATTGTCAAAATTGAATAAACAAGTCTATGTATGGCTTCATAGTTTTCAAGTTGTCAAATTCAGTGAAAAGAAAAGGGTTTACTATACTTCAAATATCGGTAATGAACAGTTCACCACCATTAATTGTACACTGATTGTCCAGTTTCCCACACAGGTCATGGTTCAATTTCCTGTACTGTTTACATGTACATGTAGATCATAATGCCTATTAAATGGCAAGCAGTATGCAGGGCACAAATGAATGAGAGGCCAGCAGATGAGAATTTCAAGAAATCCACTCGTGTACACACAAGTTTTTATGTTCATCCGACTCACTTTCGCTTCACTTTTCGGTCCAAACTTGTATATAATTGAAATTGTTCATGTTAAAGGTACTATGTCCCTTTTGCAACCAACATCAAATTCTGTAGAACTTTGCAGGAATTATGAATATGTCATGTATGTCCTATCTGTGAAATTTAAACGTTAGCAGTGTCCTCATATTCAAATTATGCAAGGAAACCCGTTTACTTGCTAGACTTCACTGTCAGACACTATTGAGTGACTGACTGGCTTTTTTTTCTTCTTTGGTAATAACATACATGAAAAGAGTTGTAAAGGTACATGAGCATTTGTCTACATCAATAACCCACTTCTTGTGATGGCCAAGATTAAATTGATTGAATCTTTGCGCAGCATAAAACGTATGACCATTCGGTACAATTGTCTGAAAATCAAGACCATTACTTTTGGGCTCTATAGCCCTAAAGTCGATTTGACAACTAATAGTCATTATTTTCCCACTTGAAGAAATTTTCAAGCCCCACCTTTTTTAGGGAAGTTCTAAATAAGTATTATCTTTCAAATGCAGTTGGAATTTAACTTTTTCATTTTTTGGGCCTGCAAATGGGACATAGTACCTTTAACAGTGATGAGGTATAATTATAATTGTTTTTATTCTTTCAACGTCATTCCATCATTAAAACACTAAGAATTTTATAATAATATGATTAATAGTCATGTTCATATCCCCCCAGCACATGGCAATAAAAGAACAATCATAATTTCTGTAGCAACAAAAATAATAGAATATAGCAACCACACCCACATGTTGCATACCTAGGACACTGAAGATGTACTTTTACTTAAATAAATACATGAATCATATCTTTAAGGTAATCCTTTCAAATACAGGTACTTATTTTATGAAAAATCCATCTACATTTGACACTTTCAGTCAGCTGATACAACTACTGTAGGCTATAGTGTTGAATGTTAACTACATGTACATGGTATGCAGTTCAGAGATGGAACGCAATCGTAATGTTGTGATTTAATAAGCTTGGGTCCCTTCGCAGGAAACCAATCAATTTGTTCAATCTAGTGAGGGAGTAAAGGGAAATACGACATTTATAGTAGTGATCAAGTATCCTCCGAGGGGTTCGCAGAGTCAAAATAACCACCGGTTCTAAAATGCCATGCTCTAGAAACGTCACATTTTGCACTTACAATCGCAGCATTTGATAGCTGGATCGATCAAGCTTAAAGAGAATGTGTTGGTATGTACAGTATACACTGTGGAGGGCTCGCATGTTTGTTTGCAGTCCTGACGTAGAAATTCAACATTAAGGTTTTACCTTAAAGGTAATACAAAGTTTTGGTATGGGGTAATGAATTTGGTTCAAATGGACATATTGGAAGCATATACGATCCTACAATATTCAGTGATCGTTGTCGCGGTCGAAATCGACTCTAAAGTTATGAAATTATAAATAATAAACACTTTACGTTGAATAGCTCCCTCTCAAGGTCAAGATATTAATTAAACTATAAAACAATGTCTATTGACTAAAATCAACCATTTAGCTATTCTTGTTCGGAAATTATATACCACAACTACATACTCTGAGATTTTCATGGTCGCAGCTACCATTGTACTGCCGTAGGAGCTATTTGAAATTTATCAACATTTACCGGGAGCACCGGTAAATCTTTATATTGAATTTTTCTCGAAAGCAGAAATGTTTTAGGGGCTAAAATTTCTGGTGTTTTTAATACATCCACAGGGGCTTCCAAGTATATCAAAATTGTAAAGAATCACTATCCACCCAATTTTCAAAATTTCCCAAAACTTTGTAATACCTTTAAAGGTACTATGTCCCTTTTGCAGCCAACCTCAAATTCTGTAGAACTTTGCAGGAATTATGAATATGTCATGTATGTCCTATCTGTGAAATTTAAACGTTAGCAGTGTCCTCATATTCAAATTATGCAAGGAAACCCGTTTACTTGCTAGACTTCACTGTCAGACACTATTGAGTGACTGACTGGCTTTTTTTTCTTCTTTGGTAATAACATACATGAAAAGAGTTGTAAAAGGTACATGAGCATTTGTCTACATCAATAACCCATTTCTTGCGATGGCCAAGATTAAACTGATTGAATCTTTGCGCAGCATAAAATGTATGACCATTTGGTACAATTGTCTGAAAATCAAGACTATTACTTTTGGGCTCTATAGCCCTAAAGTCGATTTGACAACTAACAGTCATTATTTTCCCACTTGAAGACATTTTCAAGCCCCAACTTTTTAAGGGAAGTTCTAAATAAGTATCATCTTTCAAATGCAGTAGGAATTTAACTTTTTCATTTTTTGGCCTGCAAATGGGACATAGTACCTTTAAAGAGATTCAGTAACATTGTTGAAGGTTGATGAAAAACTGTGTAATATTTGGATGAAATGTTCCTTTTTATATTCTTACTTCTGTACTAACCCTCTAACATGCAAAATATCCTGAACAAATACTCAAACCACAAAGATATTTATGGTTTTCTTTGAAGCCGTCACTGTGCGACACCCTCTAACAGTAAATTCATATTTTTCATATACCTCTTTCATGATTGGATATGAATACACGCATGAATACAGGTCTCATGCGTGTGTATCACCAAATATAATGCAGCTATTTAATGTACAGGTAGGCCTATGATGTGGCCAACACATGAACATTGAACTGTATGTGACATGAATTACATGTATATGACTATATATGACTAGCACCAGAATTGATTGATCTATCTCTTCAAATCAAAGAGATTGCAAAGATGAAAGGTAACACAAGGAGCTAGAGAGAGCCGGGGCTAATTACCGGGTTGCTAGGCAACAGCAGCAGGATCGGAGAGAGGAAATAACGCAGCGCAGATTTCAAACACGTCAACCGTAAACCTCGGAGGGTAACGAACCCAAGACAACTCATGGAACCGTCGCAGCTAATCCCGAGGAACACAAAATCCCACTTTCACATCAGAAAGTTTTCCCAGGATGGCAGTATAATCCGCCATATTGGTGAAATTCTAATTCATGAGATTCAAAACAGTCCTCTCCGATCTGATCAGTGGATTTGTACATTGATTTGTGACAGGGGTGAATGCCCTATTGGACAACCACAGTGTGGTGTGTATGGTAGGAGGAAAAACAAATAATGAAAGAAAGCACATAAATGAATAAACAACACATTTCAACAGCCGGTGGATGGAATATATGTTTAAAATAGGAGATCCATAGTACATAATAATGAGAGTGTGCCCTGGTAGAAGAGGCATTGAATATCCCATGGATAGGATATGAAGTAGTACATTATGTATGTCCTCAAAATGATTGAATACATGTACATGTACAAGAACATGTAGCACTTTGTCAGTTGGAAACAGCACGTACAGTACTTATTCCATAAATATCTCAATACTTGTATTGGAAATTGATCAACAAAGTCATTCGTTCCAAATTTTCTTTATCTTTACAAGTTAAAAATACAGATGATGAAAAACACATTATTCTATTTGTAACATGTCAAACTAATGTATACAAAAACTGTGTTGATTGTACAAAATTCAATATGAAAAGATATGAGGGGACTACCTGCATGGTTTCCTTCATTAAACACATTTACTAATGTCTAAACTGTGACACATTTGTTTAAACTCTGAAGATGAAGAAGTATTCACACTTAGAATGTGAAAGCCTCACATTGGCGTGTCTAGCTACACATTATCAAACGCACACTCTCTTTTGCCCATGCGACTATTCTCGGGGCCCTGCTCGCATGTCGACGTCGAAGAGTGTAATTTCAGCTGTCTTTTAAGGAGAAAGACAAAAATCACCTGGGGGCTTGTTGCTCCAAACTTGGTAAATGATACCTAGTGCGGCTAATAAGGTAAGGCTGCCGCATTTCCCCCTGGCTTAACATTCTCATGCACTTGTATTAAAATGTTCTACAAGACAAGTTAAAGCTGAACCTTGCAATATGCAACTCCACTTGCACATGAGTATACCTGGGTATATTATATTCTTCAGAAGACAAGACTGCATGATCTTTAGTCTCGGAAAAGAGTGTTTGGTTGGCAGAGGAATATTGCAAATAAATGTCATATTGTGATTTGTGAGACCTATGCCTCTTTCCCTTTTTGAATATTTTCTGATCATACTTAGATATGAACTTATGAAGTAAGTAAAATGTTAAGGTTTGTATAAGAATTCTTACCACTGATCAATTTTACAGTATTTGTATTAAGGGCCTCTTGCCCTCTTCTAAACAAGTGACAAAAGAGGTACTGAGGGAAAGAATGAGAGGGTGTAGAATGAGAGAGGGAGACAGAGGGAGAGAGGGAGTGAGATACATAGAGATTGAGAGAGATAGAGAATGAGAGAGAGAGTGAGGAAGAGAAAGTGAGAGAGGGAGGAAGAGAAAGTGAGAGTGAAAGAGAGAGATGCACACAGACAGATAGACAGATAGAGAATGAGAAACAAATTTGCTCCTCAACTTCATACTCTCAAAATACATGTCCCGGGCCTATACACAGTCTATTTATTTATTATATCTCTAGTTTAATATACTATTCCCTTTAAATGGCAGTTCAAACACATAATCTGGAGAATGTCATAAAACAGCTACCTGCCTACCTGTGCATGTGAGGTCTACAATTGCAACAAATTGACTTGAATGAGTTCAGCACTTGAAGAAGAGATTCATTAGATCATTAATATGTGACATAAAAGAATCTTTCAGCAATAATTGATTGCTTTCATATCTCGTCTAATTCCTCATTAAAGCCCACATTTATTGATCACTTTATTTCCAAGTACACACATTCATTGTGTAGTAGTCCCCATGATAAATTGAGAGTGAGCATTACACTGTACATTGTGTACATGTCACAGAATTTCCTGTGGTTTTTATGACTAATTACAACTTATTCCCCCCTATTCACAATCAACTGGGCAATTCCACGGTAACGGAAGGACACTCAGACAAGATTTTTGAACTTCAGGTTCATATTAAAAGAAATGTTTTATTAGTATGTATTAAACTATGGGGAACAAAATGTGTTTCAGTCAAGTGGAAAGCTTCATCAACTTCACAAAGTTTGGATAAACACTAATTAACTGGAAAAACCATGTCCATTTTTATGTCCTTCCGTTACCGAGATAATTAATATGCACATTCTTAAACTACTTAACTATAATGACAATTTTTTTGGGAGAATTAAAGGCACTTATATAGGTATTATATCTGTACTGTTTCACATCTTATACTAATAAAACAGTTCTTTTAGTATGAACCTGAAGTTCAAAAATCTTGTCTGAGTGTCCTTCCGTTACCGTGGAATTGCCCAACTGCTCATGGTACAGATTCCAGAACGAGTAAATACATGTAATTATGTATATTGGCAAAAGAATGGAGATAAATGTACATGTATGTACATGTAGGCCTACTGTGTATTCAGGGAATTACAAAACTAATCAAAAAATAGTGTACACATACTTCCCATAAAACATGCTTCAAAGCAGACACTTTGAGCAGCAAAGTTGAGCAAACACAACAGCGCCCTCTGGTGTCCCATGCTACACAGGCATAGATGGTCTCTCTCCCTCTCTCTCTCTGCTCTCATGATTGTCATTTCTATTCCTGTCCATAATCTCTCAGCTTGGCCAAGTGTTTGCATAGGAGCAGTTATTTAATATAAGATAACTTTGATAATTCATGGTGTAGGTATGGATATGATTGCTTACTGATAGGCTACATGTACAAGCACTCTGTACTTATTACTGGCATGTCCTGTTTGTCTAAATGAAATCATTACATGAAGATGTGTAATTTTCTTGTACCATCTTATTTTCACACCCTTATTGAAGTGTGTAAATAATTACACATACAATGTATCCTGGGATGGTAGTTTTCTTCCTTCTTTTCTGCTTTATTTTTTGAAATTTGTTATCTATGGATCCAGACCTAATGTGTAACAGGAATACAAAATAAGTTTGATAGATATCATTTTTCGAAAAGAGGAATATCATAATTTTCTGGGAGGGGATGGATCATAGTCCTCCCAGAAAAATAATGTAGGCCTATTGAAACACTTGAAATTCACATGTAGGGTGAAATATATTTATCATCATTGAAACTATAAAAGCTAAGCGGCACGATTGTGGAAATTCATGTTTGATATGTTACTCATGTACAGGTGTACATGTGCATTTTTTATTATGCCCTTTTAAAAATAGAAATAATCAGTCTTGAAAACAATTAATAAAACATTAACTTGTCTGTACAGAACCAGAACAGCACTGGCTGTACATGTATGTTAATGTACATGAGTTCATGCCCTTTTGACTCCACAAAGAGATGATTTACAGAGTTGTTTTTTTTGTGTGTGCAAATGTATAGCAGTGCCATGGCGTGTCACACAGTATAAAGGTGTGGCTGACACTAAGTCTGTGACATAGATTCTGGGTATCTCCACTTCAGTTGCTAAGCAACAAAAAGGTTTCCATCTGTTTCTTGCAGTCATAGCATTGTTCGTATACCATATTCAAATGGTAGTAAAAAAAAAAATATGAATCATAAACAATAACAATTTATAAAAAGTGGTAACAATTATATTCGTTTTTTAAGACCAGTACGTATGTGCTGTACTCAATTGATACCACCTGTATATCTAAATTGTGTTTTAGCTCCACATAAAAATGCCTGTACCTCAATGTAAGCCAAGAGGCATTATACATGGTCTGTTCAGGGAAATCATATATATCACTGGTCTAGTCACCCACATATACATGTAGTATTGTTCTGTGATCTATCAAAATGAAAGATGTCAAACTCGTCTTGTGACTGTTCTCCATATATGACTAAACTGAAGCTGAAGGTAGATAGGTATGATACAAGTAACCTTCAAAGTCTATATATCATCCACAATACAGTGTATATGTACATGTAAAATATGTGGGAAACTGGTAAACTACAATTCACAATGTACATTGTGTAGGGCTCCTCCGAATACGACACTCGCTGTCCTGAGTATATAGAAACATGCAAAGTGAGTAAGAAATAGGAGGGAATTTGGGATATGTTTGCAAATGTACAATACACATCTGTGAAAGCAATCCAACCCCTTACATTGCACCATCATCTAGCAAGGGATCAATTTCTCCTTGGAGACCCTTCTCAGCTGTTTGACCTCGTGAACTATTGACCCCTGACCTTCCACTTAACATTGAACTCAAGGAAGAGAAGGAAGGATAAGCTTTCATTGGGGAGGGAACATAAGGGGGAGATAAATGTTTATGCCAAGAAATTAAACTTGTTACAGTCGTGCACTGAAATTATGACCCATGATTATTTATGGAAGGGGATGGTATATTTTGGGACGAAAAAGTCATTCTCGTAAAACTAGCATCCTTAAATTGACAAAGTCACGCCTCTAGTCAGTCACAAGTTCGTTTAGGGCTCATTTCAAGCCAAACTAGAAGTACATGTACATGTATAGTACAAGTAGGACCATGTGTGATTGTGAGTAACACAATTTGTTATGCACTGCGATTAAATAACAATATCGATGGGGCCATACATGTATATGCACGATTCAGGAGGGCAAATCCTTAAGCCCCCCCCCTCCCCCCACACACACAATATATAAAAAATACCAAAGACAGATCTAGGGGCACTGACGACATGAGCATCCTACCCCCCTCCCCCCCACCAAAAAAAAAGGGGGGAAAATTTATTTTAAATAGAAGTAATATGAACTGATGACATATTTGTTTCTTTTGCTTTTAACTGAATTTTCATGTGTGCCCCCCCCCCCCAAAAAAAAAAGGGGGGGGGGGGAGGGAGGGTGAAAAAAACAAGAAGCAGCAATATGGGCTGATGAAATTTCATAGTTGTTGCTTATCACAGAATTAAATTCAGACTTGTACCACACATTCCCCCCCCCCCCACCAAAAGAAAATAAAATAAATAAATAAAAAAAAAAATCCTTGATTTGTCAACAAATATTTCTCAATAATACATACATGTACAACTATGATTCATATTTCAGTATAAAGGCCTATGAACATATGATACAAACATGTACTGAAGAAAATGATTGATTGAATTCTTTGAATTGAATGCCTAAGTGAGTCCAAAAGATGCTCCCTTTCAGGTTTACATATAGTAGTTTTGAATGTATCTTCATTTTCTGTCTCTTTTAGTATTTATATGTACTCTTGTATGATTTTCAAAAGTACTTGCATGTCAAGCCTCAATTCCAAGATTTGATTAAAAACATTCTCAAGTGCACCTGCTTGAGACTTTCTCTAGTTTTCAGATTTATGAGAAGGAGACAAGTTGCACATCATAATAAATGTATTTTCATATTGTGTCAATCCCTAGTGGCGATTTGTACAGAAGAATGGGCTTTTAAAAGCTTACAGGTTCATAGAAATGCATCTCAATGTCTGTGACATTTTAAGGAACCTCTCCTACAAAATAAAATTGATATTGTCATTTTGAAAGTGGAGGATAGCTTTTAACTGATGTTCATATCATAAACAATTTAAAGACATACTTATCACAACACTTTCAGTGATTTTGTTTACCGGTACATATTTATTTCTCCATTGCCACCTGCCTTTAATATCATGTTTTCTTGTTTTTTTAACTATTTTTATTAAAAGAAACTTGTACAAAAAAAGGAGAACAAAATTCTAGTCATTCCTTGCAAAAGCTCCTAATAACCAGCACCATGCACAGCTGCTTATAGCATACTTGTAAGTAAAATGCTAAGAGTTCTCTATTTATTTTCCTTATTAAAGGATAACGGAACCTGATTTCGGAAGTATTAAAGATAATATTGAACACATTTATTTGGCAGGACTTCACATGAATTTGCAAGATATTGTGGAATTTGACTTCATGATAGGGTTACTCAGTCATGAAATGAAATTATAACACATTCTAAACAAAGTTCAACAAAGCATATTGTTGGTACTAATATGTCATGATACACACTTAACATGTCACTCTTAACCCATTAGCAACTAGAAATTTTGTAAAAATTGCCTATTACTCACTGGAAGAACTTGCAATATTTCTCTCTTTTTGACATTTTTCTGAAGAATATGAAACGTGCGCTATTTTTCAATGCTAAATCCTACTGTATACATCGTAAGGATTACGCACGTATAACATTATAACGGTAGGCCCTACAACGGATACTATAGCGCGTTGAAAACGTACAAAAACGGACGGGCGGTTTCGGGCGGTTCAGTGAGTAAAAGGAGGGGCGGTTTCGGGCGGTTTAGTTGCTATTGGGTTAATACATGTGAAGATTACTCTACCAAAGCTACATGTAATAAGACAAAAATGTTGCTTGTTGTACATGTAGGTTGACGGTTTGGGGAAGTAACCAAAATAATATCATGCATTCGTATCATGTAAGATGGCCTTGAGTTTAACGCTGTAAAGTATCCTTTATCATGATTTTTCTTTGTGATAAGAACAACAGCAAAACAAGATGGCAATAAATGCGACAGTATGAACCAAGGACAACGGTGTTCAACATTCCTTCCTGAAGCTTATACCTGGTTGTCTCTGGCTGTACCTGGCTGTCAAGAAACAGACAGACGTGTCGTCGTGAGTCACAGCAACAACAATAGAAGACGTCCCACATCTCATGACCCTCGGTGAAGTGCTATGAACCGTATTCATGTACAAACAAATAATGTAACATACATACATATACATGTACAAACAAATAATGTAACATACATACATGTACATTTCCAAAGTAAATGTACGCTCCTTAACCATATTTTAGGCGGTGTCACATAGAAAAATTCCTTGAAAAATCCTTCAAGGGAGAATTTTTTTGCTTCGTTAGAGGGTTTTTGAAGGGATAATTGATGACAGACAGCAATTACTAAGATAGTAAGAGGATAAATAAAATCTGGATAACTAAAATCCGGATTTTTGGCCTCTGTGTGACACCGCCTATTGCAAGATATAACTTACATGTGCTGGTCTAACATTGGAAAACCAGAAACTTTTGCAAGCACGAAATGTTTTCGAAAGCGGTTAGAATTAGGGAAAAGTTTTATGCTGCAATATAATTGAATAATACATGTTAATGACAAATTGCTATTAAAGCTCTGTTTGCAATTTTCAAAAGTTTCTTGTCATGAAAGCTTCTGCTTTAAGACTGACATACATGTGGTGTACAGTAGTGTGAGCCTTGACACTCACTCATGTACAGCTCTTTTACTATGCGCTCTCCTAAGACCCAATGCAAATTATGCAGTCAATGATATTTCCTCCTTTTCAAGCCTGAGGGGGGGGGGGGGGTGAGGTATGGACATTTCATGGAAATCTGGAGCTTTTTTATATTGGATCTCAAGCCTTCTTGTAATGCCATCCTCCTCGCCAAGTGCCGTTTTCCTGAGAACCGTTAAAGCCTGTTCACATGACAGCCAACTGTGCAAAGAATCCATGATGTAAAGCACTTGAATCTGGTCATGCATATGCAGGTGAGAACATATCCAACTGCTAGCACCTAAAACTTTGACAGGTAACATGCTGAGTAGAATTTCAGCAAATATTTGTTTCCACTCTTCTTATGCAGAAGTTCAATGGTTTGTTACAAACCAACAAGCATGCTAACTGCTTGTTAAGTGTAGAGAATAGTTCCACATTGAGCAAGTAGATGTACCAGTTGCAGAAAACAGCCAAGATTCAGTATAAGTATGGTATCATGTTTTAGTTCTTAGGGAATTTCTTTAGAACTGTAGATGAAATCAAATGCAAATCAACATTTTTAACAAGGCCATTTATTAATGAGGAGGGTATGGGAGAGGGATTCTATCATTTTCTTTTCAGCCCCCCCCCCCCCCCCTCCCCTCTCCCCCTCCTGCTCCCTCTCTCTCTCTCCCCCCTTTCCACCATTCACAAAAGCCAAGACAGTTGTTGCAACCACTAGACCTCAAGATAAGGAAAATTATGGTTTCTGCCAATATTGATGCATCAGCTCTCAGTTTACGGTATATCTATCATTTGGAAATAAAATACTCTTTTTATTACAGAATATTATAATTTTTGTACATTTCATCTAGTAAGCTATGATCTCAACATCATATGCTACAATATACATGCATACATGTACATTTGTACATGTACATGTAGGTTAACTAATAATTTTCCTTCCGGGTATGGGGAAACATTGTTCACCTCAGAGATTGCTTTCATAACTTGCCACATAATTTCATTCTTTGTACCCACAATATGAACTACCATCTAGCTCAATCAACTTCTCCTGAAATCAATGTCAAGTTTTGTATAGAAGACCGATGTTGTCACATTAAGAACGTGCTTCCCCATGCATTGAATCACCATGCCATTTATTGTGCCAATGCTCTGCAGTGCATCACAAAAGATCGAAAATTGACAGCACAAGGGCGGATTACTTGCTCGGTGGGAAGGCAAATGCTCGGTCCAGCCAATACACAGACCTTCAATTTGAGACCAACTCCATCCATAATTGCAAAATATGCCATATGCACGTACGGCCAAGCCATGACATTCACTTCTTGAGTATTCATAAATTACAGGCTAACACAAAGCTGATTTGCTCAAATGTGAATATGGATGTATTTTTGCCTCAGGATATCCAAGAATCAGTACAAATGAAAAATGCAATGCGTATACACTGTACATGTACGTATATTGTTGTCTTTTCAGAGTCAAATATATACTGTAATCTTACCAATATTACATCTAAAGCTGATATTCTTTTTACAGTAGATACTAGCATGAAATCCCAAATGAAGAACAAAAGTTTAGTTCCCCATTTACAGTAGTTGATGGTAATTTTTTTTCTTCAAAAGAAGCTTTTTAAATAGAGTCTCATCTTGATCCATCTTTTAAACAAAAATATACAATGTGCAAGATATTTTGCCAATGATTTCTGATAAATGTTAGTGTTAACATATAAAAGGGTTACAACTTTAGG
The DNA here is from genome assembly GCA_035222895.1 of Strongylocentrotus droebachiensis. NCBI lineage: Eukaryota > Metazoa > Echinodermata > Echinoidea > Camarodonta > Strongylocentrotidae > Strongylocentrotus > Strongylocentrotus droebachiensis. The sequence goes on from JAVYIG010017413.1 coordinate 19,185, forward strand.
GCTACATGTACATACATACTGTACACTGTACATTGTAAACCTCACTGAACAAGACACAGGTACCAGTTACTTTTATACACCCCTCTGACGGACAAGGAAATTTACATCCCAGCCCAGGATGTAAATTATTTCCTCTCTAATCTCTACATTCAATAATCCAGTTGAAACACTTTATGAAATTATGGCACTTTAGGATTATCAGTAGGTACTAGGTACATGTAGGTATCTACACATCTTTTAATTTGTATGTATATTCCACAATCAAGGGAACCTGATGAAAGGCGTTGTTTTTTAGGTTTTTTTCCTCTAATTTTTTTTAAATATTTTTTTTAAGGCTTACAAAATTGTACTTCAGCTTTTAGTTGTCTGGTATTGGACCAATGAGTCTTCTGCTGTACATGAATGCATGCAAGGCTCCTCAATGGTAGGCTAAGCTCCGTACACGTACATGTATCATGGTTAGAAGCAGTTGTCACTGACCTCGTTATGCCCTAGAGGTTTCTGGTGAGTAGATAGCAGAAGAGCGTGGCTGACAGTCTGAGGTGTGGGGCTCATCAACCATGTAACTCCTTAAACCCCCCCCCCCTCCCCCCAACCACCCTTCTAGAGGGGTGAATTGCTGTTTGGTCTACAACTGGTTCGTCTACTACCCAATTGGTTGTTTCCCTTTAACATGATCTGCACCCAGCCATTCTACTATCCACACATACTAATAATCATTTTGTGTACCGGGTATTTATAATTTGGTCTAATGACCATTTAGGCTAATAGCCATTTGGTCTTATTTCCATTTGGTCTAATCTTCAATAAATCTACTAATATTAATCATTTAGTCTAATTTCCTTATGGTCTAAATAATCATTTAATCATAAATAAGACCTTACGGATACACGCCTCTGGAAAGACAAAATTACAATATGTACTACAAATGATGAAGAGTTCTGCAAATTGGCACATTACCCATAGCACTGTACATGTAAGTGCATTGCATGGTACACTGTAAATATTGATTCTGATGTTCATCCTGCCAAGTTCTGTACTACTGCCTGCTGCTTTTCTATTCAATATTCATGTCATGTGACTTCAATTATCTCTACACAGTATTCCTCAATAATACTGCATGTTTGTTTAAACTACAGTTTGGTCTTAACATTTTCTTTTTAAGACAGATACTTAAGCGGTTTCCTTAGTTGGTTGTTTCCCATGTCATGGATATATTTTGATATTTTAACAAAATTTTACTTGAAAGTTGAAAAAGCAAATCGGAATATGGGAAAACTCCTTCATTTTGTCTAGACAGGGATGATAATTTGACGTGGCCTCATATTGTGCATGCATTTACCCAAACTTTATTTGCCCGAGTTTGAGGGTCGGTTCGCCGAGAAGTGGAAGGTGTTCCCTCTTTTCCCTGACTCGCATACGCTTATAAGGGAGTACTCACAATGTACGTAGGGCTCTACACTTCCTGCATGCAAAGTCTCTAAGGAAAGTCGATTTCCTCTTCCATGGGTCATAACCTTGTAAAGCACTAGCACTCTGTGGCTCCAGCGCTGCACTCTGGAGTCACCTAGACAAACACTGCAATAGCCGCTCCAAACGCTCTTGCAAGTTGTGACTGGCATTCAATCAAAATTTATTGGGAATTAATTTGACCCTATTCTGGGGCATACCCTTAGAAGTAATCTGCACAGGGGTAGTCATTCTTCTCTTGCCTGAAGGGCAAACTCAGATAAATCATCCCTGAACTTGTAAAAATGACTCCACTGACCATTTCCCACACTGAGACGGTGAGTTGATGTTCGGAAACCTCTAGGTTACGATCTTGACCTTGTTATCTTGGGGAGAGAAAGAGGGTTGTACTTTGGGATCAAAGAGGCCTTCCTATCGGTTCCAGGTCCTCTGGGCAATGATTGATACAACTCTATAAAGGGAGACTATAAATCTCCACACCTCTACAACAGAGAGTAAAACCATGGTAAAATGCACTTGCAGACGTCAACAAATAGTCTGTCAAAACAGACACTACAATGGCATCAGAGATCAGACAGTTACAGTATCACATCAATACTGAATGTCAATACCATTGTGAGCTGAAAATACTTGGAGGTAATTATGGATTACAAAATCATAAGCTTCAAAGAGTAGTCATACATACTCAAACAAAGCTCTGTAAAAATATGTACCTCAACCACGGATCTTGTTCTTTTCTAATTGTGTAGTAAGGAATGTTCAGCAAAGTACTTCAATACATGGTCCTGGAACTTACAGGTGTAATGTACATTGCACCAAACGTTAAAGGCTGAAAGAATTGTGGTTTTAAACCTACATGTATTAAAGAGTAAAAACAAGAAAATCAAACTAGTATAATAACAAAAAAGAGAAGCAGAATTTCATGATTTCAAGAAACCTAACAATTTCATATTCATCACAAAGCATTATACAAGGGAAGGTCCAGAAAACACACAAAATCAATAAAACTGCATACAATACAGACTGGCTTTCAACAAAAAATGGACCCAGGAAAATGTTGATTTTCCTCATTGCTGAGCCTCGTTAAAAAGATGGATACAAAAGCATAGCTCACATCCGCTCATGGTCATACGCACACACTTATCATTTGAATACATGTAGGTGTGACACGATTACCTGCACGACTTGATACTCTTTATTAGGGGCTCATTCAGCCCATAATTTTTCTCCCAATCATATGGCTCACATGAAAAGTATATGTACAATAGGCCTACAGGTATGAAAAGCTTAATAATGTGTAGATAAATAAATGTACACTGTACATACTAAAAAAATGGCATGCATATATGAGATTAATACATGCATACCTGTATGTAATTTGGTATGTTATTTGTCTAGCATGCTCAACTGAATTGGAATCAATTCCTTTCAAAGTTTAAAATTTGGCGTGCATAATTGCAGCTACATGTAGGGCTGTTCAGCTCCATGAGAAAAAGGTTTTAAAAATGTAGCTGTAGTGTAAATGTATAAACATGTACATGTATGTACATGTACATGCTTTTTCAAAGGATCAGACTGAAAAAGGATTCCATAATCCTGTTTTGATCCTAAATTTTGTATCAGTCACATGTACAATGTTTGCACTTTGCAATTGTTATTATTATTTTATAAACAAACACTGAACATTTCCAAGAACCAACTACCAAAATCTTCGCTGTAATATTGATACAGGCCAACTTAAATTTGTATACAATGTGTATACTGTATGCACTGAAAAGGTGTTAATAATTGTTTAATGTTTTGATATTACTTTCTGTTTGCTCAGGAAATCCAGCTACACAGAGAGGAAGAAGAAGACAGGAAAAAAAATCCCCCTGTACACTACCTTTCATACAGTACACGTCGCGTGCAAACTGCACAGAACACGGTGACAATGTGCCTTTCATGAGTTTCATGGCGTTGAATGTGAACGACATGAGGGGATATAGACTCGTCTTGAGTGAGTCTACATGAATGATTCTGGCAAGCATCTCACAGCCCTTTCAGACTTCAGGAAAACCATACTAAACTCATACAAAAAAAAACAACATATAAAATCGTCACATACATGTAATATGTAGTCCTAAGGGGTGCACACACATGAAAAAGGGGATATCGTAAAGAGGACAAATCCTGTACAGAAATGTAATTTTGAAAAGGTCAGTTGAACTGACAGCTGGACAGTCATCAGTGCTACATTGTACCAAGGAGTTCCTTGATTGTACAGTGTACATGATAGATCACGAACAAGCCCTCAGGCTCAGTCATTGTGGTTTTCGTACTCTAGACAAGAAGGGGGACTCTGATTATTTACCGAGTCTTTGTTCCAAACACTGCTCAAACCCACTTTTTGCCATATGTTTTATAGTATTACATCATTTCATAATATGTCATTCACATTAGAAATTAATAAGCACTCATCGTATCCCATAAATATATGGGTTTTGTACAGCAATACAATGAAATTTGGTTGTGTAAACTGGGGGTTATATATATCAGGTGATATTACGCCATGGCAATGATGAAATCTAGCTTGACTGATATCAATGCCCACAGCCATGTCTGCACCATAGGAAATTACTCATTTGTTTAGAATCCTGGGAAATCAGTGCGCACTATCATCCCTCTCCCCCCCCCCCCCCCCCCCTCTCTCTCTCTCTCATCTCTTTGCCCTTCTCTCTCACCCCCATCTCTGTTGTTATTACCATCATTTCTCCAGACTCAGGATTTTGAAAGCAATTTCGCTTCCTTGTTGGGCAATCACATCACATAACAATACTGTGAATGCTCTACAATAACATGGAATACCAAACAATAGAGATGTGTTTATAGTGAAACAGAAAATTGGGCATCTGTCCCAATGAGAACTTCATCAAAATATTCAAAACATAATAAAAGCATTCAGCGTTGTATGATATGAGTCTTATGAGAAGTACATGTACATGTATGCTCTCCAAAGCAATTTTTATTATAAATCATATTTTCTATGAAAACAAATTTTCCTTGCAAATACATGTATGATCGGCCTGTTCATATCTGTCTCTCTCCCTCTTCCTCACTCTGCCTGTGCCACATCGCTGGGCCCTACTCCCCCCTTCTCTTTTTATTCTTGCTTTGTGAATCTCTCTCTCTCTCTCTCTTTCCCCAACTCTCTTTCTTTCTTTCTCTCTCTCTCTCTCTCTCTCTCTCTCTCTCTTTCTACTCTCTCTCTCTCTCTCTCTTTCTCTCTTCCTCTTTCTCTACCTCACCCCCTCTTAATCACCCAATCCTCAATTCATCATTTAAAAATGGATTCATCTTTTCCCTCGCTCTCTCGCTCTCCTCATCTCAGCACGCATCAATCCATTTCTCATGGATTTTCATTGTCATATTCATTACCCCTCATTTTGCCTTCCTCATCACTGCACCAAAAAGTACAATACACCTAACACGCTGTAAACTTACTCATGTACATGTACATGTACATGTAGACTACATACACATGTACATGTCTGTTGTACATGTATGAAGGAGCTCTCTTCCATGTACTCCTACATGTATACTCCTGTACTGTGCACAAGTTATAATCAAACCTGTCTAAAGGCTTTAAAGAGAAGGTTGAGTTCTGGGAAGAGGTGAAAAATAATTTGTCAGCATTACTCATTCTTATTATGCAAGTGTGGAAGAACATCAGTTAAAGACATGTTCCCTGAAAAGCTTGGCTCTTCAAATGCCTTCATATTCTAAATATGCATGTAACATCGTAAAAATCGGGGGGGGGGGGGGGGGCGGCTTTTTACGCCACGTGTTCGTGTAGTCCCATATACATCTTTCTGTGCAAGTGTTTGTAACTTTACCAAGACTTGGCCACATTTCTTATCATTTTGATGATTCCAGAACCTTGCAATACACACAAATTCTTATATGCTAGATGATCAACCTTTTCTGGTCGGTTCCACACCGTTTCTTTCACAATGCAATCGCATGACCAGAACTCAACTTCATCTTTAAAGATAAAGACCAGTTATGGTCATGCGATTGCATAGTGAAAGAAACGTTGTGAAATCGATCAGAAAAGATTGATCATCTACAATGTACATATACATGTACATGTAGCATAGATGTACTGCAAGGTCTGGAATCATCAAAATGATAAGAAATATGGCCCAGTCTTCATAAAGTTACAAGCACTGTACACGAAAAAAGATGTATATGGGACTACGCACACGTGTGTTTTTATCTCTCACATCCCAATAGATAAACTAATTTACCAAAATATATCAATTAGTAGGCGGTTTCCCGGCAACATTTTTATCATCATGTATTATTCAAAACATATTCTTTCACATGATTGGTAATAAGAGCTTCCATTCCATTTGTTTGAAATTGGGGCGTTTCCAATATTGGTCTTTACCTTTAATACCATGGATAACATGAAAGTGGTCATGCCTTATGGTAGAGGTTGCCTTCAATAACACATACATGTACACTGTAGGCCCTCCTTCTCTTCCAATGGAAGTCTAAGATGTCTTGGGTGTGAACATGAATCCGATTTGATGTTCTGGAGTTTATGAAAGTCTAAATAAACAAATCTGAACTTGAACTGTTGTAGGTGATCACTGTTTACACAAGCCTTTACGGCCGAAAGAAAGGTGGAAACCGAGACATATCATCTACAATGTACATATACATGTACATGTAGCATAGATGTACTGCAAGGTTCTGGAATCATCAAAATGATAAGAAATATGGCCCAGTCTTCATAAAGTTACAAGCACTGTACACGAAAAAAGATGTATATGGGACTACGCACACGTGTGTTTTTATCTCTCACATCCCAATAGATAAACTAATTTACCAAAATATATCAATTAGTAGGCGGTTTCCCGGCAACATTTTTATCATCATGTATTATTCAAAACATATTCTTTCACATGATTGGTAATAAGAGCTTCCATTCCATTTGTTTGAAATTGGGGCGTTTCCAATATTGGTCTTTACCTTTAATACCATGGATAACATGAAAGTGGTCATGCCTTATGGTAGAGGTTGCCTTCAATAACACATACATGTACACTGTAGGCCTCCTTCTCTTCCAATGGAAGTCTAAGATGTCTTGGGTGTGAACATGAATCCGATTTGATGTTCTGGAGTTTATGAAAGTCTAAATAAACAAATCTGAACTTGAACTGTTGTAGGTGATCACTGTTTACACAAGCCTTTACGGCCGAAAGAAAGGTGGAAACCGAGACATGCTTGACTTAAATTATCCTAAACACAGTTTAAAGATGTTAACATAATTTCAAAGACAACCAGAGCTGACATCATTCCATGCCTGCTAGTGCTACATTTTATTTGGACCTAACATACCACTACCACACATCAGCAGTTATGCCTGACTGCTTCTCCACCCCTCACATGTACATGTATGTTTTGTACACATCAATACTAATGTACTGTATGTGTACATGTATGTAATGCGTATACTCAACCAACCAAACGTGTACACCGCAGCCCACATTCTTATTATTGCGATGCGATAATGCATGTCAGGTGATTGGAAGTAACTGCCATTAATTTGAACGCATTAAGAAAATGTTCTTCATGCATTCTGCGAGAATGACGCATCATACATGTACATTCAGTTCAACACTGATCTAC
>JAVYIG010017414.1:0-26330 GCA_035222895.1 Strongylocentrotus droebachiensis
TGTATATGAATTCAAATTCAATTCAAATTCAAACTTTATTGATTTCAATTCAAACAGATAGGTTGTCCCCTTGTGAAAACAGGGAGGGGGGGGGGGGGGGGGGGGACTGTATTGAAATCTTTAGGATTTCGTCGGCCGGCTGGCAGAAGGGCGTTAGCGCGTGAGTGACTCAAAAACTACTTTTCGAATTATTCGCATTTAAAGATTTGTTTTATATTGAGACTGCTTTCCGTCCCGAAAATTGGTTTAAAACCTAAAAGACTAACAGAAATGTTATAGGAGAACACGGCCGCAATTTTTTTCTCGGAAATAAGTCAGTTTTATAACAGTTTGTGGCGATTTAGTGCTAACGCCCTTCTGCTTAACGCTTCAGTTTTAACCTGAAATTCGAGCTAACGCCCTTCTGCCAGCCAGGCGACGATTTGTATACATGGCCCCACTGTGAAAACAAGGTGTCCATAATTAAATTGTGGGGGTTCATGTGTACCACACTTCAGTGTCAAGCTTTACCTAACCCTATTGATTAAACCTCAAAGCAAGTGAAGTGACTGTTGGCTGATAAAATATCGGCAAGACATCGATCTGCTTGCCACACTCAACCCAGGTGATGTAAATGGGTACCTGGCAGGAATTAATTCCTTGACATGCTAGAGCGCCGTAATGGCAGCACAGCTAAATCCGGGGTAATAATCTCTCCAAGTTTGGAAGCGGTAGAGACTGAATTGTAATTCGCACTATATAAAAACTGAGTATTATCATCATTATTATATGTCTATCCTGTGTCTTATCCTTGTAACTAGGTGCCTCTGAGATGCTGATGGCCAATGCTGTATGTGAGCTAGCAGCCAGGACTCCGGGCAAGGAAGCCGTTGCTATCGAGGCTTTCGCCAGGGCTCTCAGACAGGTAGGAGAACACCAGGGCCCCCTTTCACAAAACTTGTCATTGGTGACAAATTACAGTTTTCGTTATAAGCTACTGAAATCCTTGCTTCTGTTTAGTTATCAGCAGATTTGTCATCGATTTTTGTCATATGTCATCGTAAAAAGGTGTTGTGAAACGGGCCCCAGGGCCTTATAAAGAGTTGATATTAGTCGCAACTTATTTGCGATTGATTTCAGTCGCAACTATGTACATAAGAGATATGAGACTGCAAACTTGCAATTGATTGATTTGAGGACTTGCGATTGTTTTGGATCAATCGCAACTCTTTATAAGATAGGGCACAGATCAAAAAGATTTTCATTTTACACAAGTTTCCATCTTTTGAAATAAATTTTTAGAAACCTTTTTTCGTACATATTACACCAGGGCCTGTATTCTGAAAATGATGTTATCTTTCGTGTCGATGAAACAAGCAAATTGAAATTGCACAGAATAGATATGTATTAGTTCTCGCACATAACTGTAGATATACATAGCCAGCTTTATATAGAATTTTACCAGTGACTTGTGCCAATTTGAATTTGTAAGAACAATTAAATATACTTCCACTATTAAACCTAGTTATTTTAAAAGGCATAAAATGTTAATTCAAATCATTCATATTTGCTATTATCAAGGAAAATCTTGATGTGGAATTTATAAAAAGTCTCAAATAGTTCAATTTTCGCTTTTGAATATTTTTTATTTTAAGGCTACAAATGGCTCTCTATAATTTTAAGGTCCAACTTAGAGTTAAGTTCGACTTGAGGTCTTTGTGAAACAACCTCCAGGTCAATGAGAAAGTCCTTTGTATTTTATACCCGGTATTCGTGTGTTTTGTCTCTCCAAACAATTATGGTACACGATTTCTTTTTTCTCTGAAGTTACAAAAATGGATTTAGCCTTTTGGAATTAAACTCTTCATTTGTGTGTTTTGTCTCTCGTAGCTCCCAATCATCATTGCTGATAACGCTGGATATGATTCAGCTGAACTCATCTCTCAGCTCAGAGCAGCACACACCGAGGGAAACTACAAGATGGGATTGAGTAAGTCTCTTCTATTTTACTTTCAGTCAGATTGCATTTGAAGTCTAGCCTTGAAATGCCTGCATGAAAACACCTCAAAGTGGATTTCGATGCATTCTCTGCCATGTCTTTCCTCCATTTTACTCTTAAAATAATTTTTAATTTGTCTCTACCTACTCCTTCGGTGATCATACTTGCCCTTCATTTTACATATAAAATGGGTTTTAATAAGCCAGTTTGTAAATAACTTCGGAACGCATGACCCCCAAATATCCACAGATCTTTAACAGGATGGATACGTCCCACTTGCTTCATGAATACCTTTTGTTGCCTCTTGAGAAGAATACTTCCGCCTGTGTATCAAATAAATGTACTGTCGGTGCATAAATGAATACTGATTACATAACTTTCATGAGCACGATACCAGTATTCGTTTTACAATTTGGGAACAAATGACCTTTATCTGCCCATGCAGATAGTATTTACGAACTGGCTGATTCACCGCAATGGTTTTTAGGTGGTCATGGACACACCTGGGGGGTGTTTCACAAAGACCCTAAGTTGAACTTATCTCTAAGTTGGACATAACAATTATGGAAAGGCATTAGCATCTATGAAAACAATCTGTACAAGTTATTTTAAAAGGCATAACATGTTGATTCAAAACATACATATTTTCTATTATCGAGAAGATTTCATGTTCTTGATGGGGAATTAAAAAAAAGTTTTAAATACTTGAATTTTCACTTTTGAGTATATATTTTTTTAAGGCTACAAATGGCTCTCCATAATGTTTAAGTCCAACTGAGAGTTAAGTTCGACTCAGGATCTTTGTGAAACACCCCCTGGATTAGGCTAGGGATAAAAACCAAAGGTTATTACTCACATTGATCTCCTTCAGACATGATCAAGGATATGAAAGGTAACATCATGGAACTCAGAGGGCTTGGGGTTTATGCTGTCTTTTGAACCAGCCTACAGAAAGTAAAATATTTTGCATAAGTGACTTACAGACAAGAACTAACATAGATACGCGTATACGGGACTAACGTTAAAACTAACTTTCTTTTATTCACATTGACCTATTACAGACATGATTGAGGGTACGATAGGCAACACCGAGGAGCTTGGAGTACTGGAGTCGTTCCAGGTGAAGCGTCAGGTCGTCCTCAGTGCTTCAGAGGCTGCTGAGATGATCCTACGTGTTGATAACATCATCAAGGCTGCACCCAGGTAAGATCATCATCAGCATTTTTTTAAAGCGGGACTGCACTACTTGTAGCTACTTGCGCCCTCTATATAGCAAACAATGCCTAATCAGTGCCTGTTGGTCCCCCATGGTCCCCTTTTTCTTATGTTAATTGAGAGCTGACTTGATGAGATAACCATCTGTCAGTGACCAAGTAGGGAGATCTAATCCCTCCTGGCCAAACTAGTGCAGACGGGCTTTAAAGGATGGTGGAACTACATAACTGCCAACCATCCTATTTTTGGGCCTTCAAGCTATTGTTTTGAACCCTAGATTCCTCTCTTTTTCTGGAATATATTCTGTATTGAAAAGTATACAAAATAAACTGTATTCCTAATTTTTGCTGTGAAAGGTTGGCATATATCATATGAAACTATGATAAATTATTATTATCATTTTTATTTTTGCATGCTCTTATGGCACTGAAAATTGCCCCTTTAGTCCGAAAAGTTCCAGCTTTCCTTTATAGATATTCAAATAATGTAGGACAAAATTTGCTTGTTGTGACAATTGTTTCACAATCCTTGTGAATTTCATTAACGTTGCTCCTTCCTTGTTTGAGACAACTCTTCATTTCAAACAAACTCCCCTTCGAGGTAAAATATCCCCTTTAAATCCCCTCCGCACTAGTTTAGCCAGGAGGGATTAGACCTCCCTCCATGGTCAATGACAGGTAGCTATCTCATCAACTCAGCTCTCAATTAATATAAGAAAAAGAGGATCATGGGGGACCAACGGGCACAGCTTAGGCATTGATTTCTATAAAGAGGGAGCAAGTAGCTGCAAGTAGGACAGCAGGGCTTTAATCTTGATAGTGATGAAGAGAGTTGGAGCATGATGTTGACCACATGTTATCTTGCTCTCATCATCTCTACTTAAGCCATTTAAATCACATGTTTTGCCAACTGCTCCAAAGCGGAATTAAAGCGTAGGGGTACTGATAAACGATGCCTTTAAACTAAACTTAAATCACATGTTTTGCCAACTGCTCCAAAGCAATGACGCTCCAAAGCGGAATTATTGACGTGCATGCACTCATTTGTTGTGAACCCCAAGGCTACTCTACTCTGATTGCTCTGTATATCATTAGCACTGTAACAGGTTCAGTTCGGCAGATAGGTAGATAATCTAGCGACTGAAAAGATAGGTAGATAATCTAGCGATTGAAAAGATAGGTAGATAATCTAGCGATTGAAAGCTGATAGCTAGCGCCTTGATGAAGGATTGCACAGAACACAAATTTGTTGACTTGTTGAGGATTAGAAGCTGGCTGGGCTGTTTCTCATTTCCCACCATAACCTTTCAGATAGAGCTAATGTTGGTCTCTCATCTTCATGTGACTAACCTCAAGCTTGTCTATTTTCTGTTTATTTAAGTCATTTTGTCTATAGAATATTCTTTTCCTTTGAAATTTCCTCTGGACTTCATTTTGCTTTAATAAGATTTAGGGTTAGAGTGAGACTGTGATTAGGTTTTATGTTTAGTGTTAGATATTGTGTTGGATCCAGTGATTCTTGTAGGAAATCAAAACCAGAGCAATTGTCAATAGTGCATACTTTGGTAAAATTCTTTCAAAGAAAACAGACAATTAGGCCTCTGTATACTAGACAGGTTCCGTTATGCATTTCTTCCAAGGGAATAGACAGCCAGGTGGCTGTTACAGAGAAGTCACCACTAAGACAGGTGTTTCTCCATGTTTGAAATGCTTTTTTTCATAGATCTGTGACAAAGGTTTATAATCTCATGTATGTTGTTTTTCTCTTGCCTTTTATCCATTTACCTATCTTTCTTTCTGATCCATCTACCTATCTTTCTTTCCTACCCATCTACCTATCTTTCTTTCCTATCCATCTATCTACCTATCTTTCTTTCGATCTTCCCTCTCTCTTCTGTGACCTCCCAGGCAACGAAATGACCCCGGCCATTGAGAAATGCATATCTGATGTACATACTACCTACCGTAGGAGCTGACTTGTAACTTGTGATTGTACGATGTAACTATAGCAGCGATACCCTTTAGAGTAATGATACTGATAGAATACCGTTTTTTGACAAACGGGTTCTATCTCCCTTTATTTGAATGTCATGGGGCATTTCTTCAATTGTTATTCCAACGACACTGTATTACTTATTTCCCATGAAAAACTGTTGCCATGTTGGCTAATTCTCCAATATACACAATTTTGTAACATTTTCAGTTAACAACTTAATTATTCATACCCTGTAAATCTGATGTTTTTGTGTTTTTCGTAATTCAAGAACGAGAAATGGACTAGTTGATTAAGGCCTTTTGTTGAATACTTTAAGATGTTGGTTTTAATATTTCACATTCTCAAGAAATATGAATCGAGACACATCAAATTTGTTCACATACTAAAAAAATGTAGAAACTTGGTCAGGGTATGAATAATCTAGTCGTTAACTATATATCAGGGCTTACAGACTAAGAAGTCGGCCCTGGGCCCTGTAACATAAACGAGTTACAGTTAATCTTAACTCCAGAAAAATTCATTGTATCTCCTTCAGTCAGTCGTAACTTTATAACAATAAGTAGTAATTTAGGATTGGTTCCATGTTACAGGTTGATACAATGCACGTTATGATGGAAGTAATTGCTGTAAGTTTAGAGAATATTATTTGTGTGATTGATTGTAAGTCAATTTATGTTACAGGGCTCTAGTTACATTGAGAGTCTGCTAAGTGTTTTTGTAAAGCAATGTTCAACTGTGTGTATTTATGTTTTGGCTTTACTAACAGCCCTGTAAGAAAAATGGATCAACGCATTGTTATTGTGGCACGTTTTTTCATTTTTCACTAAAATTGGGGCAAACGACAAACAAGAAAACAAACGTGAAAATGAGACTACCCTAGGTGTTCTGTAATAGATAGGGATCGCAAAGAAATCTCAAGGCTTTTCATTCCATGAAACATATCCTGAAAACCTGATGTGAACTTTACATGGATTTCCTAGGCACTGCTGGGAATTGATCAGATTAAAAAATCCTCAACTCATTTTAATGAACCCGGGAAGAATGTCAACAGCCATTTATCTTCTCTCAAAGTGGACATATTTAGAGCCAATACTACCCTTGCGCAAATTAGCCATGTGGTTCAAATATCATCCTAGCATGTTATAATAGCGTAAGGTTAATCTTTTTGTATTGGAATTGCAATTAAAGACTGGCCTAAATTGATTCTGAATCTAAATGAAATCTCAAGATGTTTTACTCCAATTGAAAGAAGTAAACAAAAAAGAAAGAGAAATTAATAGGAAATTCCCTGAAGATTTTGCTTGATGTATGTGCAAGAAGTTAACTTAAATACAGTTATATGTCATGGTGTAGAGTTTTTTTGAGTGAGACAGTGTGAGATTTTTTTCTTTCTTTTGTACTACTTTATAAGTGTGAAGCAAGGTATGAAAACATTAAATGTAAATGTGATGAAGAAAAAAATCTGTAATTGTAATTTGTACAGGTGTTTGTTTGTTTTATCCTACTGCTAAGAAAACTGTCCAAGCTCTTTTTAAATCATAAAGCCTTGACAATACTTAACACCAGAGCCATCTTAAACACAGAGTTAGGCCAACCCGGTTCGTGTTGGACACAATATGGCGACTACTGCTTTGTTGGGCAAGCACAAAACAACACAAAATATGCCATGTTGTGACCCAGTGAAACCAAGTTGGCCAAACTATATGTATAGATAGATGGCTCTGCTTAACACACATGGCGACAGCCCATGAGAACAATGGTCCAAAGACTGCCGTATCGGTCTCACAACCCTGTCCAGTTTTCTGCAGGTTCATAGGCCTTATGTGCTGTCGGTCTATGAGGTTTCCTAGACACCCTCTCTCTCTCTAAGTTCCTATCTGTTCCACAAACCTCGCCTCTTGGCCTTGTCTATTAGTACCACTCCCAGTTCTTTCACTCCTCTCTCTTCTAACAATTTCTGCAGACTGTCCATCCAAAGTATCCTCCTTCCCCTACTCCTCCTTCCCACGATTTTCCCTGTCAAAGCAAGATTCTCTAGGCTTTCTTTACATGTAATGTCATGCCTCATCGACATCTTACGTATGATCTTCCTTTGCACTCCAGCTCTTCTAAGAACTTCCTCATTACTAACTTCGTCAGTCACACAGATTTTCATCACCATTTCCAGACGCCCTAACACTTCATAATGAATGATAAACAAAATGGATACAATATTTCATATAGAATGAATGAGTGATACACCCATTTATTAATATCAACATACAAATATGAACACCAGGAACACATATCCTGAAAATGTCATCATATTCCGGCAATTGCACAATTAATATACATTACAAATTGCATTGATACAAATACATCACATGGACATACAATAAATAAACTGTCAAAGGAAAAGACCTGTGCAGCATGGTAAGGATATATATTTTTAAATGCACAAAAAGGGACACGTGGGACTACAAGATACTGAATGAGCACTCTTTAGACAGAGAACTAATTTGGTCAATAATCACAAGCAATTGGTCTTAATTTGCATTCTAATAATAACTTTCACAATAAGATTGTCATTACAGAGCAGAGAGGGCCCATTTAGGTATAAAAATAAACCTTAAGTATCTTGTTTGGAGTACATACCAGTATGTATTTTTTTTTTAAATTCTAGCACTGTATTAAAGAGCTACAGATTGATTTGATTAACACCCCGGACCTGCTGATAGTATTTAAACAATTTGAACAATTTAAACAATTTGAACAATTTGAACAATTTGAACAATTTAAACAATTTGAACAATTTGAACAATTTAAACAATTTGAACAATTTGAACAATTTAAACAATTTGAACAATTTGAACAATTTGAACAATTTAAACAATTTGAACAATTTGAACAATTTGAACAATTTAAACAATTTGAACAATTTGAACAATTTAAACAATTTGAACAATTTGAACAATTTGAACAATTTGAACAATTTGAACAATTTGAACAATTTGAACAATTTGAACAATTTGAACAATTTGAACAATTTGAACAATTTGAACAATTTGAACAATTTGAACAATTATTCCCCCATAAGACTTGGTAAGACTGCCAAACCCTCTGAAGATACTTGCATTTCAAATCCTTCAGAAAAAAATGAAATCATCAAATTGTCTGAAGATCTACTTGAATGCCCGTGCAACCAATTCATGACTTACACAAAATGAAGACTACTCCAACAACAGAATAGCCTAGTAGGCTGGTACATCTATTACTATTCAGTAAACGAAAAATAACGAACAAAAAATAATACTGGATGTGATCCTCTCGCTTTCTAGCATTCAAAACTGCCAACTTCAAAATACTTTTTTTTCACAGCCTCACACAAAGATGATGTATTTTAAATCCTTCTTTCACAATTACTACAATTTAATACAGATAAGGCTTTTCATTTACAATATAAACCATTTCCTTCCTAAGCATACCCCATATAAATATATATATATATGTATAAAAATAGTGCTTAACAAATATATGTATATATAGTTTTTAGTTTTTTATACAAAATAGTGGAGACAGTGAAACCGATTTCCAACAGATAATAAGTGCATAAACTTTATGTGCAATTACACAATATTTTACTAATATCAAAGACACCTTTCACGATGTGAATGTATAGTGAAAAACAATGAATTCACCAATGAAAGATTTAGAGGATAGGTTTACAAAGTAGACATATTTACAAATATCTTTTTAGCAAGATGACCATCTCATCCTTAAACTATATGAATTCAATGCCAGATTGTCATCTTAAACCATACCATAGGTCACACAGTCTCATTCTTAAACTATCTATGAATTCAATGCCAGATTGTCACCTTAAACCATACCATAGGTCACACAGTCTCATTCTTAAACTATCTATGAATTCAATGCCAGATTGTCATCTTAAACCATACCATAGGTCACACATCATTTCTTCCTTAAACTATCTATATATTCAATGCCAGATTGTCTTCTAAAAACATACTAAAGGTTAAGCCTTGAAATAAGCGGGCGCAGGGCGCAAATTTGCACTAGTAAAGTCACCAATTGCGCCCGTAAGTCATCTAGAACTAGACGACAAGGCGCAATTGTTTGCCGTAATGGTAGGCACGTTCATGCGGCACTAGAAGGCGCTGTTGCACACATACTGAAATCTAATTGCCCTTTTTGCCAACGAGTGCTCCTGATTCAATGCATTGACTCTTGAATGACCAAATGGCTCGAAGGATCAAGAAAACAAATTGTAAAATGGAGAAATAAACTGGCATTTGTATAGTCATTACAGATGTATCCAACAGGTTCCTCTAAGGTCACCATGGTGTGTATACATGTAAGCACAAAATTGCTCCTATTAGAAATTAGGTGTGGTCCTCCAGCAATACAACATCAGTATTTACACAAAAGTGAAATATACAGATTTAATCCTGAAAAACGGAAAAGACTATGTATATAACATATTCATAATCACTGATGATCAACCTTAGCTCGAGGAAACAAAATCAGTTGATCCTCTCCTCTTAGAATGTCATTGGTTGGTGAACTGCCAGTGTGTTTGCCAATTGGTTCCTTCAAGTTCCTTAAGTAGGCTTCCTGACGTTCCAGGGACGTCCATCTGGCTCAAGGTAGCCATGTCAACTGGCATGATTTGTTGACTCGGCTGATGTTGCTGTTGCTGGTGTTGTTGCTGATGTTGTTGCTGCTGTTGGTGTCGTTGGTGTTGCTGCTGCATGTCGAGGGACGGTTGGTAGCTCAAGACGTTAGTACCGCTTGATCCTGGAAGATGACTTGTGACATCGGTCACGTTTATCCCGCTGACCTCCACGCCCCGAACGCACGGAACACCTACAGATATCACGCCGCTGACACCCGCTCCTATGCCGCTGACACCAGCTCCTAAGCTGACACCTGTTCCTACGCCGCTGACACCTCCTACGCCAACACCGGCTCCTAAGCCGACACCTCCTGTTCCACCGATGCTAGTGCTGGTGTTTCCACCTAGAAGCATCTGCATATGGCTCATACCCATCCCCATGAAGCGCATCTTGGCTGGTCTAGGCATCAGGTCGCTATCGTTACTGGCTGGTGGTGCCATCGGTGTCTCTGGAATCTGTCGCTGGTGCTGCTGTTTCGGCATCATTAGCTTGGAGGACATGTTGAATTTACCCAGCTGGGGCGGGGCGGACGCTGCCTGGGAACTCGGGACCGATCCCAAAATGCCTGTCAAAGATCAAACAAGTTCAAAGGTTATTCCTCGGAAGTGGAAGAAACTACAGTTACACCTGCCTAACTGTTTAGAGTTTAGTGGTGGTTATTTTACCTGACTGCTAAGAAAGCATAAATACTTGTAAGTAAGCAACCAGAGGACAGATGGCTTTAAGTCCTCTCTGAGGGACCAACTGTCTCAAGATCACATTTTCATTTCCCTTGAAATGATAATTCTCATTGAAACTTGTACTTAAAAGAAAACCATACATGAAGAATTCATGCCTGTTAAGATCACTTTTCTGTCTACGTTAAGCAATCTTCTTAATATGTTCCACTGTATTTAGCACATAAAAACATATAAAAAATTGTCTAATGACAGTAAAACCGTGGTTGTAAGCCAATAATCAAGTCAGTTGTAATTCATAATAATATCAGATCAATTTTCGAATGTCTCTGACATTTTCAGGGAAAAATAGACATACTGGTATGACACACCGTGATTTCAATTTTATTATTGGGAAGGCCATTAGGGGCCTTCAATCATGCATAACCCCTAATTTTACATTTGGTTTAGAAATATCTTTTGAGGATCAGATTGTGGTCCACCTTTACACCGAGTTCTAAGTTCTAACACAACATACCTGGTCCACCGCGCGGTGACAGGTTGTTATAGACCTTCCTCATTCGCTCAATGTTCCGATGAGACGCCTCCGCATGGTCAACTATCGGTAGAGGGTAGTCTTTGCCTGAGTGATGAAAAATTGGCCCGCACAAGAAACATCGTAAAAATATAGATTCTAATCAAGACATTTCAAGAGGAAGCACAGTGATTGCACAGAATGAACTAGAAAGGGTGAGGATTGAGAATAGAGTGGGGTCTCTATTCTTTTGAAGTTTTCTGGTGTACATCTTTCCCAGGCTGAATCAGTCATGACTTCTACCGTACCTCATTTCGATAATGAAACGAGCCACAGCCTGTCTTCTGGGTGCTTCCATTCAACAAAGAGGGGGGTGTTTAGGGTATCTGAAAATGCCTGCATTATTTCTGATACTATCCAAACTCAAATTTGAGGTTCTCTGAAAGTGGCAGTCTGAACAGGGTTCTATTAAAGTTAAGGAGCCTGTTTTGACTGCCACTTCCAGAGTAAGAGACCATCTAAAGCATGTCTCTGATCAGTGGAAGTTGCTTTCAAGATTCACCCCTATAGACAGAATGGATTGTTCCAGAAGACAGAAATGTGGCCACCTCCATTATGGCAAATGGGGGAGGCAAGTCAACTTGCATAGGAAATATCTACATCAGCCTCTAACCCCCATCTTTCTGATGATGTCTGTACCTTTGCTCAAAACTAGCTCAAACTCAAATCGTGGGATTAAATCAGATTAGATCAGATTAGCATTAGTTAATCCTTAAATTAATTAATGAATATTTAATATCTTTTGAACAAGGGGCCAATGAAATAGGTTTTTGCGTATAGGAACATTAAAAAACAATTTCCAAATTAGACAAGTTGTGTTAGTTCATGAAATGATTATGATATTATGTTGGTCTTAAAAAGTGGTATTTGGGGGTGTTAAATCAGCAGAGAGAATACCTATCAATTGCTCCAATTTCCAAGATTTTATGTAAATCTATTTTATACCAGTATCTTGCTAGAAGTACTCTTAATTAGTCTGATTTTGGACTTAAAATAAGAAGTGTTTCAAAATGTAATGCCATACAAACGATCATGGGTTAATATAAAATCTTTTTACTAGTACAATTTATTTGAATATTCTTTCCTTGTAAATTCCTGTTGTTGTCTGCTAACTAACATGCATCTCAAATAGTCATCTATGCTACTGAGCCTACAGAAACAAAACTATACACCAGCACATGTACATGTACCTCAGAGGTATGCATGTACATGTATCAGGTGATTGGTCATGTGATATCTCTACTAGTCAGGTGACAGCAGCAGATCGATTGAGCCAATTACAGACATCATCACAGTGGGGGTTAGATCATCAATGCTTGTCAGTACAACGCAAATCTTACCAGAATTTGAGCGCTCTGTATCAGTTTCAGATACATAGAGCAGGCCAAATTTGGCAGCACTGACATGCCAATAAAAGAATTCCAAAAATGAAATCGAAAAAAATAATAAAGGTATTAGATGGAAAAATGGAAAAAAGAAGTCGACGCTTTTGCGAACTTATTACAAAATGAGCAGTCTTAAGACTGCTCATATATAAATACTGTGAAGTAGTATGCAGTTTCCTACAAATTAATGTGTATGTGCGGTACAGTGCTATTATAAAAATAATAGTAATAAAATATAACTGACATGCATTAAAGCTAAAGAAATTCTGAAAATAATATCTCAATTAAATTACAGAAAGAAAAAAACTATCGACGATGAAAAGAAAAGAAAATAGAGAGATGTTACAGAAATATCACAAAAGGGACGAGACAAAGTTCTTAACTTACGCTACACATAGAAGTATACCTCATTTCCTTGTCTTAAGGAGACGATGAGGCATACATTTACATTACCCGAGAAACTACAGACTTATTTTAATCGGCAGCTTATCGCAAAACAGCAAGTTAAGATAGTCGGCAAATCCAGTTGATCTGTCCCCCGCTTGGTGATGGGTGTTGTAGGTGCGCTTTCGCCCAGACTCAACGACGACCAAAGCAACTTTTCATACAAAGTGCGGGAGAAGATTTAAACGACTTTCCTGCGAAAGAAGGGCTCAAGACCGATAGGTTTTAGAGATGTGAAGAGTTAGTAAGATGAGGGCGATATATCAAAGGTTCATGACTGGATGAGCGCTAGAGAGGCGTCCAGTCTCTTCGACAACTACGTCTTTCTAGCGCTCCACCAGTCATGATGGAAGGAAACTAACTAACTCGCTTGAAAGATCAAACATGCTTTCTGGCATTGACACATGTTCAGAAGAGTCTTCATTTATGCATGTTATTGTCCGTCGCAAATGTACCCAGTATAATATTAGGCAAGTATCATGGAGCATCATTCACCTCATTGAATATAAAGGGATGGGGTAGGAATAACCAGAAATGATTCATCACTCAAAAGAGAATCAAAGTTTTCTAGAACACTTGCAAATTGACAAAGAACTCCCCTGTTTGGCAAAGAGACTCTTTCATAATCCTATTCATTTAGTTTCAAAATTTGGGCAAGTGAATCAATGGTAACTACCAAGGAAACCTTGATTTTGATTGGCTGTTGAGCCCTGCTACCATGGCAGTTGCCATTGATGGCAAAGTTACCATCAATGGTAAGTTTTGTGCAACGGCCCAGGGGTACAGCGAGTTTATTATACTGCCAAAACACTACTGCCAAAATCACGTAATTATGTTATTTTGAAGCATACCTGATCCAAGAGGATACCTATTTAGTCGACTTAGATTTGGACTAATGAGATGATGATGATGATGATGCCCATTTTACCCAATATTTTCAAGGATGTACGTGATCTGGACAATTCCATGCAAAGATGAAAAGCCCTACAAGGCATGAGAAAGCAAGGCTGACTCTTCAAAGGATGTTAGCTACATAACATTCTGAAATTATGTTAAAATAAGGAATTATCAACATAACATAAGAATGCTGAACATTGGAAATTCAGTAATATTTTACACACTACAAACAGTTATAATCTCACATCAATCCATTTTCAAAGCTTATTTCAAAACGAGAAATTATGATAAACAGAACCTTTCCCTAAAATGAATTTGTGAATTTCAAAAAAAAAGGAACTTTCTAAATTTGTCTTCCCCCCATACTAAGTATCCAAGAATATAATCATTACTATCACTATCCCTATGGTCAATCAATTTATGGATTTATTTAGGAATCTTTCTAGCTTTCTATCCATTTATTTGCCTACATGTATCTATCTATCTAAATATGTATTCAGCTATCTTTCTTCCTATTAATAGGTAAGATAAAACAGAGTCACAATCTACCTATCCAATCATCTATCTATCTATCTCTCTATCTATTTATCTCTCTATCTATCTATCCATCCATTCTACGTCTACTCACCTATGATGCACTTTGCTTTCTCCTGAACCTCTATGGGAGCTGTCCAAGGTTCAAAGATGTACTTGGAGGGGAAGTTCTTGAGAAACGGTAAATATTTCCTGCAAAGACAAAGACAAAATAGGAATTCACAAATGATTACCAAAGTCCTAACAACACGTAATGTATGTAATTTAAATACAATTATTCATGACAGGTGAATGAAATAACTTGTAACATGGCACTCCAGAAGGACGTATGCACTAAAATAGCCTAACAGGGTCTGTATGTAGAAATTTGACTGGACAGAAGAGGAACGTCCTTTCTATAGCGGCCACTTTTTCTGTTTCCTTTTAGGTGGCCCTCTTCTTTGGACATGTTTGACAGTGTGTTTCCCAATGTTTCATACAGAAATGAGGAACAACAAACTAAGTCGATTTCAATTCAATTCAAAGGGTTTATTCAACATGACATTCTTGCAGCCGAAGCTGGATTTGCAGGTCATTTACAAGGTAAAATACATCATGATTGCTTCATACCTGACGTAATCTCCGTTAGGGTCTGTCCGCCTACCAAACTTGACAGGACAGTAGCAGTGGAAGAACTGTTGATAGAAGGAGCTGCAGGACAACCAGATCCAGTTCCCAGCGTTGACGCTCCAATCAGCATCCAGGAGGTACTCATCAAACACCTGGTGGAGATGGAAGAATAAACGAGAAAACATGATTAGAGGTCGTCACTATTAAAGCCCCACTGCACTATTTGTAGCTACTTGCTCCCTCTATATAGAAAACAATGACTAATCGGTGCCTGTTGGTCCCCCATGATCCTCTTTTTCTTATGTTAATTGAGAGCTGAGTTGATGAGATAGCCACCTGTCAGTGATCACGCTGTGTGGTCTAATCCCTCTTGGCCAAACTAGTACAGACAGCCTTCAAGAGGTCGCCCCTATTAAAAAAAAATTCCTCTCTTTCTTTTTTCCTCCTTGTCAAAACATTACCTGAACTTGCCCCCTCCCCTGCACCTTTCCCCACTTCTCAACCAATCCTTCGGTCAAGATGACCAGCATACATACTAACCTTCATTCCCTCCTCCCAGCTGATCCAGAGGTCACCCCTGGTCAAGAAGCAAGCAACGGCATGCCTGGCCAGAGGATGTATCCAGCCTTCTAGACGTAGCTGCGTCATGATAGCATCGATCCAAGGATATCCAGTTTCACCCTGTTATGGATAAAGAGAGACAGATTCATTAATATGGCTTCAATGACGGCAGATAAATGGTCAGTTGATTAATTGTAACGACTTAACCGTGAGATATATTTAACTAATATCTTGTATCGCTTCATTTAGTAAGCGTAGGAAAGTCCATGTTTACTGTGTAATTTCTATTGCTGATTAACTTTTCTTTGTTTTCTATATTGTATATATCCTGTATCTTATGTGTTTTTTATGGCTTTGAATTGGAATAAAACTTGAAACTCATGATGGTATCATCATGCAGACTCTGAAAACAATAAAATCCTTTAATACACAATACCACTACGTTCCCACAACATGTTGGTGAAATTTATTTCTGACAGTGAGACTTTCCACTACTCGCAGCCACACCAGTCATTTCTCTATATATGTTTGTGATGTTCTTGTCGAAAAGGAGGTGATTAATGACCGTTTTGACAAATTCACCCAAAAGGATAGGGTAAGACCACCAATGACGGTAACAAGGTATTTGCCATGGCAGGAACAATACGAAAGCTTTTGAATAATATAAGAGGTCGGCAGCTGAGCTTCTTGGGTCATTTTATACAAAAGAATAGTTTGGAAATCTTGCACTGACTGGAAGAATCGAGGGGAGGAGGAGTAGTAGGAGGATTCTGTGGATGAGTAGCTTAAGGAGTAGGATTTCAGAAAGTGGAATTGATCTCGGGGAGGATGAATTACTTCATAGAATATGAATAAGAGAGTTGTGGCACTTCATGGTCACCAACGTCTCAGGACATGGCACGTAGAGAGAGAGAAGACCACCAAATAATCGTTAACTTACATTTGCCCATTTGTTGAGTAGAGCCGTGTTCTTGTCCCAGGGTATCTGTATGCAGATAGGGTTATCCACCATGTGATCAAACTGCCTGTTATTACACGCCACCGTGAAAAAGAACTCACGCCATAGGAGCTGGCCGTGGAGTGAAAGCGGCGTGTTGGTCGTCTTGCGAACCTGAAGAACAAAATATTTAAATGATATATAATCCTTGTTAGAAGAGAAATGTAGCAATTATATCACCATCTATTTGACTATTCAGAGGTTCATGTAACCAACTAACCATACCTGCCAATTTTGTACAAGAAAAAATGCTGAAACAGTCATGCTTTTAAGAGCTCATCATGAACAAATAGCTCTTATTTGAATTCATGATACCTTCATCACAATTGTAGTTCCTTCACTACTGCAAAAAAACGTTATCGCTTTTCAGGTTTGGATAGAATTCATTATGATTGTATCTCAAAAGATCAAAATCATCACTTTGTCTAACATGTCATAACAGTGGAAAAAAATCATCATACAAACATCAAAACACTGATTTTGAAGCCTGTTGGCAGTGAACTTTTCTTGTGACCCCAAAACCACTTACACCCACATGATCCCAATCGAGAGTGCCAATATTTGTTATTCCTTTTTTTTATCTATAGATCAAAAAGTAGGACCAGGCTGCGTGTATGAATCATTTACTAACCCGATAAGATCGTCATACAGCATATTGTTGTAATTTTCTAGCAGCAGCACACAACAAAGCAGCTAAATTAACCTGACATATCATTAACATATCATTAACATGATAACGATCGAGACCTCCCGAAATAGAGACAAAAAGAGTGGAACAATGCAAATGATAAGATCGCTGTAGAGAGTTACGAACAAGCCATTAATTTGTACGTCCCTCGAGAGACCAATGCCAGTAAATGGTGAGAGCAAACAGTGGCATGAACGGCCTGCAATAGTTAAGTCCAACTTAACGTTGATCTTAGTCTTTGTGAAACACTCCCATGAAGTGATTTGAATTGAATATTAATCTCATCAGAAACATCATAACAGACCCGTTCTTACCTTTTGATAGAGTTCTGTGAGTTTCCAGTAGAAAGTTCTTGGAGAGAGGCAGCCAAAGCGAAGGTAGGGGCTGAGGCCGGCGGGGCTCGCCATCAGTGAGGCTGGGGACATCCGGGGCCTCTCAAAATTGGCAACCCAGGCCTGAGCAACGAGGAAAGAAAAATGGCGTATTAGTTAGGTTTTTCATAAATGAAAATTAAATTATGTTCAAGTTTACGTCCAATATCATTCACATGGGGGGGGGGGGGGGGGGGGGGTGGGGGGGGGGGTGTAACTTGTAAGCATAGCCCCCTCCTAAGATTTGGAATTGGGAGTCCAAAATGAACATTGGACCCAATTACTTTAGACTTAAACAAATATGAGAGAAATAGAGAGAGAGAGAGAGGGCGTGCAGATATATCCACAGAGAGAGGAATGTATAGAGAAAGAGAGAGGCAGAGAGAGGCAGAGGGAGGCAGAAAGAGAAAGAGAGAGAGAGAGAGAACTAAAGATTACCAGTAGTTACCCTGGAAGAGCTAGGAATAACATCAATATTCATAAATCCTACATCTTACCCAAAGCCATCAATGATTCTTTTCATGAATAAAATATGAGATCATAGCCATCAAAAAAACAACTAGAGAGCTATATTTTGGTTTCTTATCGAGGACTGATCTAAAATTAATTGAAAACCCACCACAATCTGATGAGGTTTAATAAATCATAGCCATTTACTATCCTACAGGCAATTGATTCCCTATTTTAGGATATGTTTGTCATCACTATCCGTCATATATCAGCAAATTAGGTGAACAATTATAGTATCGAAGTGATTTAATTGTAAACTGTGAACAAATGAAAAAACTGTATTAAAACTTTACACTATATCACAGCACTTCCTCCCTTTTTCTCTATTTTATGCTTTCCTTGCCTAATTCCTTTTAATAATAATAATAGGCATTTGTATTACGCCATCTATCTAGAACTTCTATTACGAGGCGCAGGAGGAAAAAGTTATTAAAAAAAGAGTCTGAATAAATTCCACTTTCTCATGTCAAGTGTTGCTAAATAGGAAGGATTTTAAGTTGGACTTGAAACTCTCTGATAATGGTGATGTTTTTAACTCAAGAGGTAATTCGCTCCTCAGAAAGGAGGCTGCAGTACTCTTGGGAGACAAAGAAGATCTAGTTCTAATGATATTAGAATATGGGAAGGTACAATTAGATCGGGCAGGTATAATTCAATCGGGAAGGTAGCTTGCTGCGAATCCTTTTACAAATTTCCATGACAGGAAAAGAATCTGAGTTGTTATGAAACAGGGAAAGCCCTTTCGCCGCAGGCAATTTTTATTCTTTGGATCGGCAGAAGATGTCGATTGTGATGATCCTATATTACGAGAGGATGTATTAGAAGCCATAATTAGTTTGCTATGCTTAAATGTTATAAAGTAGGGAAAGCCAATTCTTGTTATTTGGATCTACAGAACATAACAGAAGATGTTGATGTGTTGCTGCCTTGGGGCGCCTTTTGTTTTTAAAACGCTTCCTCAGATGATTGTCAAATGGGATTATGCTTTGCCAAGGCAATTCTTGTTCTTTGGATCTGCAGAAGTCGTTGATGTGATCATCTTATATTACAATAGGATGTAATATATGCTATAATTAGTATGCGTTGCAGCCTTGGGCGACTTTTGTTATTTAAACGCTTCCTCCAATGATTGTCAAATGGGATTATGTTTCTCCAAGGCTATTTTTAAAAGCCAATTTACCATGTTGAGTATACTACAATCGTTTTTTTTATATCCCTCCGATCTGCCCCTGAGGATAAACATTGATCATCTTTTTCTCTCACCTTTCTTTCTAGATGACGGTCAAGTCTCTGCTTCGCTTCCGTTTCTCCACCAATCCACATGGGAGGAGGGACATCCTCTGGATCAAAACCTGGAAGAGAAAGATTGCCAAAAGACGTCACACATTAATAAGCTTGACCATGATTCTATAATAGCAAACGTGGAGTATCGTTAAATTAACTCATCGTCTCTCTGTGGGGATTGCGTGGCTCAAGTAGTAAAGCCGAAATGGAAATGAGAGAACGAGTAAGAGAGAGAATGCCAAAAAACGTCACACATCGATAAGCTTGACCATGTTTGTAAACGTGGAGTATCGTTAATTAACT
Source organism: Strongylocentrotus droebachiensis (assembly GCA_035222895.1). Lineage (NCBI taxonomy): Eukaryota > Metazoa > Echinodermata > Echinoidea > Camarodonta > Strongylocentrotidae > Strongylocentrotus > Strongylocentrotus droebachiensis. The sequence continues at coordinate 19,699 of JAVYIG010017414.1, forward strand.
CATTGTCCGTGGGGACTGTAGTAAAGCCTAAATGGAAACGAGAGGATGCATTACAGGAGAAATAGGATTAAAGGCTCCAGAAACCTGCTTCTTCTTCTTGAGAAAGATTATGATTATATCATGGACAAGAAAGATATCAATTTGAAGAGTAAAACGATCACACATGACATCAGCACACGTCACACATCACTTAAGTATGAGTCGAAGCACAAAGGGAGTCTCTTTTTTTATTAGGACATGTTGTACAGCTAAACCTGTACCTGTAACAGAACGAGTTACATTTGACTCTCCGGCCCTTTTGAAGTGATCAATATTGGGGTAAATTTTGAAATTCTTTTTCTTAAGGAAAAGAAGAATCTTTAAAGATGTACTGCTCTGCTAACATGGTTGAATTAGACAAGGTCTATCAAACCGGTAAGTAAGAGGACATGATGTATGTATGAAGGAGAGCAAATTAAATATGGAAATAGAAAACAAAATGGCGTACAAATTTAATGGAAAAGAAATTGAAAAATGAGATAGGGATGAGAAGAGAGACAAAGAGGGGATTTAGTATTAAAGTAACGAGAGGAACATATAATGCTAAAAATTAACATTAAAGAGACATATAAATACTCAGTGTAGAGTCATAAAAGAGGGAAACAGAGGACAATATATAAAACAGGCATTACACTGAACAATAGGATAGGGTGAATGGCCGGGGATACTCCCAGACGTTAATGCGTTCAGATTCCTTATTTATACAGCAGATCATAAAACCCACACTGAGTCAATGTGACTTTTATCTACACTGTACAGTATATGCATGTATTATTCATCCGTTTTATATAAAGACACTAAAAAAACTAGACTAAATTTATGTACATGGCAAGCTCTTGTCAGTATGCTACAATTAACAACCCGCCTCTCCCCCCCCCCCCCCCCTCCTCTCCTCTCTCTCTCCCCCTCACTCTCCTCCCCCTCTCTCTCGCTCTCTCTCCCTCAATATCCTCCCCCTCTCTCTCTCTCTCTTCCTCACTCTCACTGTACAATCAGTGATGTACAGCATCAGCATGAAAATCCAAAGCTGATTAATTGTCATTCACAAATTACAAAAAAAAAAAAAAAAAAGGAAGATTAAAAAAAAAAAAACTTTTAACCACAGTAGAGAATAAAGAGATCTAGCTTTGGTCACAGTAACTACCATAATTACTCACCTAATTCTTCCAATGTTGGGATGCCATACTTGTCCTCGTGGTTGGGATCGATGAAGGTATCCAGCCCCTCGACATCTTCAGCTTCTAAGGCCTCGGCGGGATAGATGGGTATGCCCATCAGAGAGATGATGTCCTGGAATCGCTTGTAGGTCAGGGGAGGCTCATTATTGTTCAAGGCAAGGATTCTGGAGTAAAGAATAAAAAATGATGATAATAATAACAACTAGATGAATTTGTCACTTGAAAGACGAATGAGGTGGTCTGCCATGGAGAAACAGTGACAGAGGGAAACATAGGAAGAGAAGAAGAGAGAGGCAGCAAGAGAGGGAGGCGGAGACAGAGAGAGGGAGAGGGTGAAAGAGGGAGAGGGTGAAAGAGTGGAGAGAGTGAAAGAGTAGAGAGAGAGAGAATGAGACAGAGAGCGAGAGAGAGAGAGAGAGAGAGACAGAGGAAGAAACAGAGAGTGGGCTCAGATTTCCTAAGATCCTAAATCAGTACTTTTTCACTTCACTGTATGAAAATTATACTTTTAGATTTAAAAAAGTCAAAGAATGAATGAGAAAGAGATGAAGAGGGAGGAATAGAAAAAGAAAGAAATGGAAATGTAATAAGAGCCAAGACAGACGGCAGCTGAATGGATTACTTTCTAATGAATAATTGCATTTGTTCTGGTTTCCCGATCCTCATCTTAGGAAGAAAATAAATCATTTCTTAACCACTCTGACATTTGATTAATTGCTTTTTTCTGGTTTGACAATCCCCATCTTGGAAAGAAGATAAATCCTTTCTAAACCACGCTGACATTTCCCTGCGATGGATAATTGATCAATCCTACAAAATCAGTTGACTGATTTTAGTAAGAGAAAGAGAAAGAGAAAGAGAAGGAGAAGGAGAAGGAGAAGGAGAAGGAGAAGGAGAAGGAGAAGGAGAAGGAGAAGGAGAAGGAGAAGGAGAAGGAGAAGGAGAAGGAGAAGGAGAAGGAGAAAGAGAAGGAGAAGGAGAAGGAGAAGGAGGAGAAGGAGAAAGGGAAAGAGAAAGAGGAAGAGAAAGAGAGAGAGAAAGAGAGAGAGACAGAGAGGGGGAGATGGAGGGATGGATGGAAGAAAAGGAGCAGAGAGAGAAAGAGAAAAAGAAAGAGAAAGATTAAGAGAAAGAGAAAGAGAAAGAGAAAGAAAGGAAAGAGAAAGAGAAAGAGAAAGAGAATGAGGGAGAGAGAGAGAGAGAGAGAGAGAAGGGGGGGGGAGGGGGTGTGCAAAATATAACAGCCACACCTCACCACATCAGTTAAGAGACTGCACTTTATGCGCTAGTTTAATTAAATCATCATGTACAAAAAAATGTATATGCTAATGAATATCTTTATAAAATAAAGCAACAAGAGGAAATATATAGGAAATAATTTTTTAAAGAAAAATGCATTGGATTCATGATTACAGGAAAACAGCAACAAATTGCTTGAATACACACATGTACATTGTAACAGGGTATGTACATTATAAAACACACTCATGCCGTCATGCGCATTTTGCCTTCCAATTAAAATTGCATGGAGTGAAGCATCAACTGCCTCAAGCCAGGCATTGTCAGAAAGTGTGGCACGACACGTGATCTATATAAGGTACACACAGCCCACGTAAGACAAAGGTGGAAAACATCTCTGGAACCTTCCAAGTCACATGTTGCAGCATGAGTTTGTAAGCTCTCGAGGGGCTATTCAACTTGATCTGCGAGGATTGGATTCCTTTTTTTTCCTGATCTAGAGTCAAGTTGCAGAAATTAAACGATACATGCATTGTACATGTAGTTTGCTTAATAAATGATGAGTTAACATCTGAAATGAAATTGTGGTGTCACTTTGTCTTGTATTTGTCTACAAATGTACTAGTCCTGTAAGGGTTAAGCTCACTTAACCTTATTCCGGTGATGTTGCATTTTGAAAGAAACTTAATGAAAGTTATTCTTTCTTTTTTCATGCAGTGATGTTTAAGGTTAACTGGTTTTGAGAGCAGAAGGAAAGAAACTCCCCAAAACTAGATATTGCATCCAGTCATCCACTTAAACAATGTTTTACTAATTGATTTGCTTGAAACAAATAATTTCTCTATCTTTCAGTACTCTTATAGTCTACTCTCATTTAATAATCATTTATTAGGCGCCTTAGCAAAATGTAGTGTCGTCAAAAGATGTGGTCGGAACGCAAAATGCTAATAACTTCTTTTATGACATAACTTTCAAAGAACCACAATTCAGGTGGGGTTTTCGTTTTCGGTCTTCATGGGTAGTTGCCTAGCAACCTCTAGAATGTGAGATATAAGAACTATGGTTTTTGCTTGCTATGTAAAGTATTATTGGTATACTATCTTTGCAACTATAAGTTATAGGGGGCTGCATTCTACAAGCCTAGCTTTTCAGCAGTCCCCTCCATGACCAACCTGTTTCATATGCCTGTTGTACACTGTGGACCAATTACAAATATATTGTAAAGTTCCAATGTTTTAGTATGTACAATGCAATCCATGTACTTTATTTTTTATTTTGTTGGAAATGGAAATAAACGAAACAAAATGAAATGACATGCTTCAATAGAAACAGATAGATCTCTACTCACTCTTGTGGATCATAGAGGGTATGTGAGACCTTAGAGATGACCTTCACTCCCGCCTCCTGCGCTAAGGTACTGATGGCCTTGTCTCGGGTCCTCCCGAATGGCTCGCTGTCTTCTTCAAACGACAGCTGTGTTACCTTCCATTCCTAAACAGAGTCATCAAAAATGAGGGAAATTGATTAGATATGAATACGATGGAACACATTTGAATGTCTGCTGCAATACTGAATATCCAAATTAACCCGCATTGATAATTTTGTTCTTTTTTTGCATTTGTATCTAATATTATGTTTCTGTTAAAATATCATACATATCCTTCTGTTTCAAATTTCAAAGATAAAGTTCATCATAATTAATAATTGGAATAATGATGACAATGATAATGATAATACACTTGTTATGCTGATAGTCATAATAACACATCAATGACAATACCTAGAGAGATAATAGGTAGAAATAATATTCCAATTTTTCAAGGTGCATATATATATGTACAAACCACATGCATCCAAGGTAATTAGAAACTTATATTTTTATACTACTCCAACAGCAATTCTTGGCATATTCGAGGAACCAATCCTATCAAGTACCTATATTCTACATTTTCTGCACCTGGGTCAAAAGTGGCAAATGGAGTAGTGCGAAACAAATGTTGTGTGAATTACCTTAAAGAGTCTTGAAGGACATCTGCAGGTTGGCCTCTGATCAGGAAGAGTCTCGAGTTGAGCTTCCTCAGACTGGAGTCTAGGTCCTCCAAACATTCTAATAGAAACTGATTGGTGGAGAGGAAACATTTAAGGAGATGGTGAGAGGATGAAAACAGGCAATGTTGCGGAGATGAATATGCAGATGCATATCTTGCCTTTTCTGTTTCATGGGAGCTGTTTAAAAAAATTAGTCTAGACTCTAGACAATAACAAATACAAATCACAACAATTTCAAAGTAATTCACTCTTTTACTTAATCCACAGCTCTCTCAGACCCTTCGCTTTTAGGCAAACAAATGCCTCATCGGTGACCATTGGTCTCCATGGTTCCCCTTTTCTTACATTTTCTTACAATTTTAATAATGTTAATTGAGAGCTGATTTGATGAGATAACCACTTGTCAGTGACCATGCAGGGAGGTCTAATTCTGCTTGGCCAAACTAGTGCAGAGGGACTTAAAGAAATTTGAGAGCATATACAATTGTGAGTATTTTACATACATGTACAATGCAACAGGAAAGGACAAAACCAGCCAAATAGCGAAAAAGAGAAAACTTACAAAAACACAAATTAGTTTATTGTTTTAATAGTCGATATATATATTTGTAAGTTTTCTCTTTTTCGCCATTTACTTAGGTGGTTTTGTTCTTTCTCCCTACATGTACAGGTACATGTAAAATACTCACAATTGTATATGCTCTCACAATCTCAACAAAAATAAACAGAGGGTCATCTCTCTCTCTCTCTCTTATTAATAATAATAATAATAGTGGGTTCTTGTATGGCACTTTAATATGTCAGTCAGATTTGACCCTCCATCCAGCCAATCCTCACTGAAAAAAGAGACTATATTTGTATCCCTATCAACATGATCAATTGATTAAAAGACATTTGTAGATATCCACAAAAAAATAATTTGTTCTCCTGTCTCACTCGCTTTACAATACAAAATCAATAAACCACCAAACAGTTTTAACACCATTAGGCATTAGTGAGAAAATAAAAGGCTCTGAAGTCTGAGTCAGTTACCCTTTTGACTCTCAGTCTCACTCAACAGATCATGTCATGTTTCAGATCACGTCATGTTTTCAGATCAAATATTATAGTTACCTCCATCTGTTGACTCCTTTGCTGCAAGATCCTGCGAACCAGGGGTCTAGAATATAAATACATCTGAATCCACTGGCTGATTTGAGTCCTTCTTTCAGTGCAGGATTATCATGAAGACGAAGTCCTTTACGGAACCAGTGAACAAGACATCCTGGTTTCTCTTCACGATCACGCCGACTGGATCTATGCTTTCGCTTCGGCATTTTGCGGACGTCGGGAAACACAATAATTCTTTCACAAAAGAAAAGGAGTCAGTCGAAATAAGACCCAATTCCAACAGACAATAAAGTGTAACTTAATCTAGACCTTGTTATAAATATGATATCCAAGCAGATAATATGGGAGAATCTAGTAAATGTTAAACATCAAACGGCATCAAGCAGTAGGCGGAGCTGAGTGATGATAACTAAAATAAACAGTTAGATATACTCTCGTCGAATCGTGAGAATGGTGAAATACACAAGCCACAGACACTAGTCACAGTGCATGCACTGTAGTGATAGCTGACTCAGTTGTTGTCTGATCAATCGCTAGCTTGTTTCTGCACGTTGAAACCAATGCAGCTTCGTATAACCTAGTTCTCAAAAAAAGTTCATAATGCAAGAAGCATGAGAAGCAACAAGGACAGAATCCGCCTCGACATGAGTTTCCAGTTTAGTCAACAACATTTGCACGTCAGTAAGTTGTTATCATGGCCGTACATAGTCTATCTTCAGCTCCTACTCTACCATTTTTTAAATTTCACCAACATGATTAAGATGTTTCTCTTCTGGACTGGTAAATTTGTAAATCTTAAATTAAAAGAAATAGTTATTCTAATGGAAAGTATATTAAAATAACTATTCGAAAATGTTTTAAAGCCTTATAATGTCAAGGCAAATGAAAACAAATACAATGCGTTGAAGAAAGGCTAGCGTACATCCAGCGTCGCAAAAACGTGACCCAAAAAAGAACTCCTGATTGGCCACTTAAGGTGGGGGATGGGCCGCATTTTTAATGAAGTCACGTTGCAGC